>WEKY01027189.1:1596-15183 GCA_013390045.1 Picathartes gymnocephalus
TGGAGGGGAAGGGGGTGTTGCTAAGCAACGGGGGGGGCAACATGGCGGCGGCGCTGAGGGGGGAGCGCGGGGATGGCGCCGGGGGTGTTTGAGCAGCCCTCGGGCACATCTTCGATGGTGAGGGAGGAGAGTGGTGGGACCCCGCACTGCCTTGGGAAGGACTGTAAGGATCAGCCAGTGCCATGGGCAGGGGCACCTTCCACTGTCCCACGGTGATCCAGCCTGGCCTTGGACACTTCAGGGATCCGGGGGCGGCCGCAGGTTCTGTGGGAATTCCAGCCCAGCCCCTCCCCACCCTCATAGGGAAGGACTTCTTCCCAATATCCCATCTATCCCTGCCCTCTAGCTGTGGCAAGCCATTCCCTGTGTCCTGTACCTCCATCCTTGTCCCTAGTCAAGCTCTCCTGGAGCCCCTTTAGGCTCTGCAAGGGCTCTGAGCTCTCCCTGGAGCCTTTTCTTCTCCAGGTGAACTTTCCCAGCAATCCCAGCCTGGCTCCATAGCTGATACTCCTTAGAGATAAAATTTTCGAGGGAAAGGAAGAACAGACACCGGTCTGTTCCCACCACTGTAAGATGAAGGAGGACAGGTTTAGGTGGGATATTGGGAAGAAATTCCTCCTTGTGAGGGTGGGGAGGGGCTGGGACGGAATTCCCAGAGGAGCTGCGGCTGCCCCTGGGTCCCTGGAAGTGCCCAAGGCCAGGTTGGAGCAACCTGGGATAGCAGAAGGTGTCCCTGCCCTGGCAGGGGTGGCACTGGATGGGCTTTAACCAACTCAAACCATTCCAGGAATTCCATGACCCCATCCAGCACCGTTTGCCATTTGCTGAGGCAACTCAGGTTTCAGCCATTAACCAAAACACAAGGATTTTACAGCAGAAAAGAGTCCACCCAAAGCCTCCATGGAAGTGCTGATGAGCAGGAACAAGTGAGATGCTCACCGTGACCTTACTTGCTTGATAAAACATTAATTTTTTTAAATAAAACACCCCAGAATGTCAAGATTTGGTTTATTTAGCTGCAACAGAGTTTCTAAAAATTGCGTTTGCTCCTCGGAGCCAGCAGCTGGGGGATAATGGTGCAGAAAAAGGCAAAAAAAAGGAAGTAGAAAAGCAAAGTTTGCTTTTTTTTTTTTTTCCCCCTAATGGAGGGTGGGAAAAGGACACAAACACTGCCAGGAGCCCGGCTCGTGTGAGCCGGAGAGGAATCCAGCATCCCACACCTCCCAGCCAAACCACGGCTTGGAAATATATTTCAGATAAATTTAAAAAAAAAAAATCTATACATATATATATATATATATAAAATTAAGGAAGGGTTTTCGGAGCCGCAAAGGCCGTGCCATGCGGGCAGGCTGGGGGTTGTCAGTGCCACCTCCCGTCAGCCGCGCCGCACTGCACAGCCACGGAAATCCAGCTGGAAAACCGGGATTGCATCACCCAGCCCCGCTCCAACCCTTCCCCGCGGAAAAAAATCCTGAGCCAGCAGCGCTCCCACCCCTTCATC
Organism: Picathartes gymnocephalus; assembly: GCA_013390045.1. Classification (NCBI taxonomy): domain Eukaryota; kingdom Metazoa; phylum Chordata; class Aves; order Passeriformes; family Picathartidae; genus Picathartes; species Picathartes gymnocephalus. The sequence continues at coordinate 3,101 of WEKY01027189.1, forward strand.
CCCCACCAGCAGGGAGGATTCCACTGCCGGAGCACGCCTGGGACCCTCCGTCATTACAGAATATATTTTATTTATGGAATTTTACAAATATCTGTACAATCCACGCGACATTTAAGTTAACGCTCTTTGTTTCGGCGCCTTTCTCTCCTACAACACCTGAGTTATAATTGAAATACTGAGATGGAACTTGAGCTTCCAACCGGAGGAGGGGAAGGAGATGAAAATCCACAAGGAGCTCGATTTGGGTGGGTTCCCCTCCTCATCCTCCCCATCCCTCCCTCTCTGGCAGGTGCCAGCCTGCCCAGCCAGGATCTCCTTGGTGGCTGGGGAGCCTCGTTTCTCAACCCCCACATCCCCAAATCTCCGGGATGCGGATTTAGCAGGAAGCAGGGATCAACTCAAAACAAGAAGACGACGGACTCGTGATTCCCACAGTCGGCTCTGAGGAAGCCAAGCCCTGCTCTCTGCCACTTCCCAGCTCTTGAGGACCTTCCAGGCACAGTCCAGAGGGGACAAACCCCCGATCTCCCCTTGTCCTCCCACAAGAAGGCTTTTCCATCCGGGATGCAGCTCCGGTACCCTGTGCCCCGCCAGCCAGATGGCGTTTTCCAAGTGCTTCCTTGAGAGAGGAGAGGGCACCTGTGCCAGTCCAAGGAGTCAGATTTTCCGCATCGAGTCAGTCAGCCGGGGCTGCAGCTCTCTCAAGCGAGGAAAATGTGTTTCCAATGCCACTTCCCTGGAATCAGCAGCACAGGGAATGACTGCGAGGGGCTGAATGATTGCCCGAGGCAGCACAGGCCACACTGCTCTGCCCCAGAGGGAAAAGTGACTTATGGTGACAATCCACAAGAGACACCACACGGGACAAAGCGGAGCCCGTCTCTCCTTGAGGGAATCACCCGAGGACCGTGCGGCACCTCTGGGTGCAGGGGGATCCCAAAAAGGCTCCCTGCTCCTCCAGGAGTTGATATTTAGGTTATGGGGTGCAGGACAAAGCCAAGAGCTGGGGGTGCTGAGGGGACAAACACCCAGACTAGAAAAGCCACTGAGAGCCCAGGTGATGATCCATGAGGATCCTGGCAGTGCCAGAGGCCAAGGGCTCGGTGACAGCTGTTGGGAGCTTAGGAGGAGCATCACCCAGCTGGGAACTACAGGAATTCAGGGATCACAGCGATCCAACCCGGCTACAGCATTGCCGGGGGTGCTGAGCCTCTGCCAGGGGCTGAGGTCCCTCTGTCCTGCGACGGGCAGGAAAAATACCTGGCACAGCCTCGGCTTTGCTTTCCTCAGGGAGGGGAAGGGAAGGTGTGGGAGCCTCAGCTCCAGCACGGTGCCACCACCCTGTCACACCCCACACACCTGCACAGGTGGGGAGTGGAGGAAGACACTTCACAAACGCTTCCCAAAGCACCTGCACCTCTCCTCCATCCCAATCCAGTGCCAAACCACAAGGGATTCCCCTGAATTCACACGGCCACAAGCTCACACCAGGTACAGGAGGAGGGGTCTGGGGGCAAAAGGGGTGCGAGGGAACCTCAAGCAACACGGATGGGGTGGGCAACCTTATCAATATGATAATAAGTAATTCACCTAGTGAATCTGGGGAATGCCAGCCTGGAGGCAGAGCTGGGAAACGCCTGGAACACCCTTCTCTGGCTACTCCCTAAGGCTGGGAACACACAACCTAAAGAGGCTCACAGTCTTGAGTTTTGCTTTTAAAAACATCCCCCACCCCACTCTGAACCTCAGCACTGTTTAAAAACCGGTGGCTGTTCCCGGGTGTCACTGTGGGCTTGGACACAGCCTGAGGAAAAATCCCTGGGCTGGAGCCCACGGCCGAGCAGGGCTCTGCTCTCATCCCCTTCTCGCCAGCCCTCGGACAGGAGGAGTTGGGATTTGCCCCCAGCTCCTGCAGCATGGACTGAAGGGGGTCAGGGCATCCTGGAGAGCTTCTCCCAGCAGCCCAAGTGTCACTCCAACCGGGGCTGGTGTCCTCTGCTCCGAGCACTGACCCAAAATGTGCTTTAAAACCCCTGCCCTCTTCAGCCCGCTCTTCCCAGGGCACTGTCCGGGCTGAAACGGAGCGAAAGCAGTCGGATGATGGTGACACCATGAACCTCCTCATCCTCAGAGAGCACAGCTCTGAGGGCTGGCTGCTGGCGATCGCTCTGACAAGGGTTTTTCCCCATCACACACACCCCCAAAGGGGTCAGGACAGCGTCATGTCCCATGGGACGCTCCGAGCACAACGAGAGGAGCAGCACGGCTGGAGCAGCTCCTGTCTCCCCACTCCATCCTTCCTGGGAGAGGCGAGGAGAGAAGGGATATGACACTGGAAAAAGTCAGGTCAGTCCTAGGGGAAGGGGAATTCCACTCCCCTCAGCCTTAAACCAGAATGAAATCCATAGAATAGCTTTCAGAGCAATGTCTCTCCTGTAGTGTGATGCCAGTGCCCGCACAGGTACCGTCGTATGTTTGCAGCAGGAAAAGGAAAGAAAAAAAAAAAGAAAAAGAAAAAACCCTTTCCCCCCCCCCCAAAAAAAAAAAAAAAAAAAAAACCCCTTCCCCCCCCCCCAAAAAAAAAAAAAAAGAACATGGAAAAATTGGATCGGGGCTGTGTCTCGGGCTGGTCCTACCCTATCTGGATCTGCCCCGAGTACATGGTGAGCAGCACCATGATGGTGAAGCCCGTGAGCAGCCCCGCGTTCTGGATGGCGAAGGGCATCAGGGTGCTGCCGTTCTGCTCGTCCTCCCGGCTCACCTCATTCATCTCAGGGAACTGCAGGGGGAAAGATTGGGATTGCAGGGCTCACTGACAGCTCCATCCTTCCTCAGCAAACATCCACCACCCTCCCACCCCGGGGGATTTCAGCCAGGCAAAGCAAAGCAGAGATATCTGCATGTGCTGAGGGGACAGAGCAAACCCCGCTGTGCCCGCAGGCTGAGGGCAAGCAGAGCTTTTCCTAGGAAGAAATCCCAGGGCTCAGAATTCTGGGGCTCAGGATTTACCATGTCAGCCAGTGCTATGTACAGGAACATCCCTCCAGCCAGAGCAAAGATCCAGTTGGCAGAGAAGTGGCTGCCGGCCACGATGCCGAAGGCCAGGCCCACGTAGCAGCAGCAGGCTGAGATGAAGTTGAAGAAGAGAGCCTGGCGAATGGTCATCCCAGCATTCAGCAGGATCACAAAGTCCCCTGGGGGAAAACAGGGTGGGAGGATGAGGAGGGAAGGACTGTCAGCAGCATCGGGACAGCACCGGCTTGAACTCAAGGTCAGAGAATCCCGGAATATCCCGAGCTGGGAGGGACACACAAAGATCAGAGTCCAACCCCTGGGCTGCACAGGACACCCCAAAAATCACAGCATGTGCCAGCTCAAGTGTGGGCTCCCTGTGCCTGCTGGCACTGGGCACTGACCATCCCACTGCCCCGAAATTCGGACATGCTTCTCCTTCGCTGACCTCTCCACTACTCCTAAATTCGGACATTCCCATCCAAACCCTCCTCTCCTTCACCAACCATTCCACTACTCCAAAATTCAGGCATTCCCATCCAAACCTGCCTCTCCTTCACTGACCTCTCCACTACTCCTGAATTCAGGCACTCACACTCAAACCAGCCTCCCTCCTCCATTGCCCCTAAATTTGGACATTCACACCCAAAACTGCCTCTCCTTCACTGACCTCTCCACTACTCCTACATTTGGACATTCCCATCCAAACCTGCCTCTCCTTCACCAACCATTCCACTACTCCTAAATTNACATCCCCACCCAACCCTGCCTCTCCTTCACCAACCATTCCACTACTCCTAAATTCAGGCATTCCCATCCAACCCCTCCTCTCCTTCACTGACCTCTCCACTATTCCTAAATTCAGGCATTCACACCCAAACCCGCCTCCCCCCTCCACTGCTCCTAAATTTGGACATTCACACCCAAACTTGCCTCACCACCACTGACCACAGCACTGTCCCTAAACCCACACATTCACACCCAAACCAACCTCCTCTCCACTGACCACTGCCCCTAAATTCAGACATTCCCACCCAAACCCGCCTCCCCCCCTCCCAAACCAATGAGGTGCTGGGTTTTTTGTTTTTTGTTTTTTTTTTTTGTCTTCAGATGCCTCCATCTAAATTTAAATCTCAGACATCATATTACCTGGTTATTTTTAGAGCGGCGATTACTCAGAGCAGTTTACAGCCCTCCCTTTCCCCCCCTCTCAGCAGCATCACTGTTTATTCCACCCCAAATTTGCCTTTCTGGATGGAAAAAGGACAGAGTCCAGAGCGAGCAGGGCCAGGGGCAGATCCAAGGAGCCACATACCGAGCTCATGTGGGAACTCCTCGCAGAGAATGGCCACGGAGGTGCTGATCCCTTGGAAGACGGACACGGTGAAGGAAGCGCCGATGGCCAGGCCATCGATGAAGTTGTGGAGGCCATCACTGAGAGTGATCATCCAGGCCAGGGTCCCGATGTCCGAATACCTCACCTCCTTCAGCCAGTAGCACGCGCTCTGGGAGGCCTGCAGGTCCTGCCACAGCACCCCAGCACGGGGGTCAGCACCCAAATGGGGTGACTGATCCCTCCTCCAGCTGGAAAAACCACCCCCTAGGCATTAATCCCACACAGTGGGGCTCTTTGCTTCCCGCCACCACAGAGGAGTTGGGCTGCAAAACCCTTTTTAACTGACAGGTGGGGTTTCATCACAATCCCACGGGATGAGGTGCTCACCTGGACAGAGAGGGAGCCCACCACAGCCTTCTCATCCCCGGAGGGGGGCTTGCATTCCAGGTCGTTGGTGATGTGTGGGATCATGTGGTCCAGGTCCCCGTTCTGCAGCTTCTCCGTGACCCCCTCCTCCCGGTCCTTCTTGGAGGGCAGAGCCTCGGGGCCGTAGTGGCTGTGCCCGTGGTGGTGCTGCGGGATCAGGGGATTCAGGGCTGTCAGCCATCCTGATAATCCTGCTCTTCCCCACCCCACCATCCCGAAATTCCTGCTCTTCCCCACCCCACCATCCCGAAATTCCTGCTCTTCCCCACCCTGCCATCCCGAAATTCCTGCTGTTTCCCACCCCTCCATCCCAAAATCCCTGCTCTTCCCCACCCCACCATCCCGAAACCCCTGCTGTCTCCCACCCTGCCATCCCCTGCTCAGCCTCACCTGGTCGTTCTGCTTCAGGAGCATCTTCAGGATCTTCTCTGTGAAGAAGAAGAGGTAGAAGCCCCCGAACACGACAGCGGATTTGGAAACGTAACCCTTTTCCTGAGGGTTGAATCCAAACGCCTGCAGGCAGGAGGGGACACGGGCGAGGATGAGGAGCAGCCCCTGGCAGTGTCCTTCATCTGCCTCTGCCCCTGAGGTGCCGCTGGAGGGGTGACACAGCTCTGAGCTCCCTCTGAGGAGCAGCTGCTTTGGGGACAAGCTCAGGAAACACCTTTTGGCACCTTTAATCTCCCTCATTCCCTCATCCAAGCTGGCTGTGCCCCAAGGCATCGGATCCAGCACCTGCACTGGGGCAGGGATGCCCAAACCAGGCTCCACTCTGCACGAGGGACCTGCCTCCAGGGCTAAAAAAAAAAAAAAGCCAGAAAAAGGCAATAAAACAACGATTCTCTGCTTGAAGCAGACCGGGGGTCTCCCTGGAGCAATTCCCTTCCAAACTCCAGCTCCAAGGGGCTTCCAGGCCTCCGTACCTCGCTCTGGGCTCCCTTCTGCAGCCAGCGAGCGCCCAGAGAGTGAGAGAGAAACAGCCCCCGAGAGAGAGAGAGAGAGAGAGAGAGAGAAAAGCACAGAGCCGCCGGTCCTCTCCCTACCTCGGGAATGAGCTGGAAGAGGGCGTTGGAGTAGAGAGTTCCAATCGCCAGAGCTATGAAGTAGAGGAGCAGCCGCTTGTAAAAGGTCTTCTTCATGAAGGGCACCACGCTGGCTCCCACCAGCGAGCACAGGGAGATGACGGAGACGCAGAGGAAACCGTAACCCCAGACTGGCAGAGCCAAACCCACCCCGGGAGACGGGAGACGGGAAGGGATGAGATCAACGTGAGGATGGGCAGGGAAGGAATCCACAGCGCCAGCACACAGAGAGGAGGGAGGGAGAGAGGGGAGAGAAGAGGACATTCATTAGTGATTGTTGTTCATCTGGCGCCGCCTCCCAAGGGCGAACCCGGCGCTGAGCGGCTTCGGGAATGGCTCTTTGGGAAAGTTTGGGAATCTCGGCTGGGTTTTGGCAGCCGGGCCGTGTCCAAGCCAGCCCCCAGCTCTGCTCCGTGGGCCATTCCTGAGCCATAGAGCGGCCGGGTCCCCCGAGCACCTCGTACGCTCCGTCACAGCGCCGCAGCCGGGCCCTGCTGGGACGCTCCGGGTGCCGGCGGGGCTGGAGCGCACCTTCGGCGTTTCAACTCCCGGCAGAGCGGGAATTAGAGGCGCTTGCTTTCCATCTCCAGCAAATAAAAGTTGCAGTTCTGGAGCTGAAAAGGAGCCTTGGAAAAACATCCCAGTGCCAGCACGGATGAGGCGTTCACTGCCCGGCAGCAAAACAGGCAACGCCGGTGGTGGGGGGAAAACCCACTGGAATTTTAAGGCTGGATGTGCCAAATCCAGCTCATCCTCTCAGGAGGCACCTGGACCAGGTTCCGAAGGTTTCCAGGTCCAGCTGGATTTATTCAGCTCCAGAACTGCACAATTACAACACAATTAATTTGTGATATTTCTGTCGGTCCCATCAGAGCACCGGGAAACCTCATGGAAGCTGGAACCCTTGCGGGAACAGCGGGCTGGGAAATCAGGTAGGGGGGAAGAAAATGGAAATTAAGGATTTATAAAAGCTGGCTGATTCCAGAGGAAGCCAGTGCTCCTCTGGGCTGTTCTCCATGCTTTTATATGGATATTTGATCATATTTTCATGGATATTTGACTTTTTTTTTCCCCTCTGGCTCGTGCCACAAGCGTGGCTGAGCACAACCCTCCAAGGGATAAACTCCTGGACACACAGAGCAGGAGCAAACAGCCTCTCCCAGCACATTCCCCCTCCTCAGACGTGGCGTGGATGGAGGACAGGGCGTTTCCCGGTGCTCGCAAGGGTGAGAAAAGCCCTGCGCAGCCCCTTGAGCCAAGCCCTGAGCCTCGGGTGACGAGGGGTCGGATCGATTCGGCGGGGTGGAGGCAGAGAGGGCGTCCCCGGAGACGGGAGAGAGGCAGGGACGTTCTACCGCACCTCTGGGATGAGCTGGAAGAGCGCGTTAGAGAGCAGCGTGCCGATGGAGAGCGCGATGAAAAACAGGAGCACCCGGCTGAAAAAGGCCTTCTGGGAACACGGGACGATGAGGACTCCGAGCAGGGAGGCCACGTTAATCATGGACACACTGAGAAAACCAAAGCCCCACGCTGCGGAAGGAGAAGAAACGAGGGCCAGACATTACGGAGGCTCTCGGAGAGCACGGACCCGGGCAGGTGGGAAAGGCCGGCTCCGGGGCTGCTCCCCGCGCTCCGGATGCTCCAGCTGCGGCAAATCCGTCGTGTTTGGTGCGGGGAAGGTGGGAACGAAGCCACCGGCTTCCTTGGGAAAGGTTTTCCCCAGCCAGCCCCAGCGTGGGAGAAGCCGAGCTGTGCTCAGGGCAGCTGATCCAAGGCCTTGGGCATCGTTGGGACCAGGATAGGCGGGAGCTGGTTGAGCATCTGTTGGTGGCTGGAGGCCAGCGGGTCCCTCCAGGGGCCAGGTCACCCCCTCCCACCCACAGGAACTCACAGCAGAGTCCCCTCCTCATCCAGCTATCCCTGAGGCACAGAGGTTATCCCAGCAACATCACACCACGGCACGATCCACAGCAAGGAAAACTCGGTCGGGATTCCCAGCTGCTGGAGGCAGGGAACTCCCAGCAGTGGGAACTGGCTGTTCCTCATGTCCCTGAGCTCACGGCCCCCCCAGCTCCCCACTTACCTTCAGCTGAGCTGGGCCTGCTCTCCTCTGTCTTCTCATTCTCCTCATTTTCCAGGTTTTCGGAGGCACACGCCCTCGACTCCAGCTGCTGCAGGATGGTGGGGCAGAACTCCTTGAACTCGCTGTGCCCCACAGGGGAGCCCTCGCTCAGGTTGTGGATGGCAAAAAGCTCCACAGAGCTGAAGCACTGCGGGAGGGAAGGGACAGGAGCGTGCCGTGAGATTCCCACAGCTCCGCAGGGAGATTTTGGGAGTCTGCAGGGAGGTTTGGGGGATCCACAGGGAGACTTTGGGGGTCCCCTCCTTACCCGGGAGAGGTTCAGGCGCTGCTGAGGTGTTTGGGAGATGTTGGCGTGTCCCACTCCCACGTCCAGGCGGTTCAGCAGGGCCTTGAGCTGCTTCAGGCTCAGGGTCTGGCTCTCCCCATAGTGCTGGAGCAGATCCTGCAGGAAGGAGGCCGCGGAGACCCCGGCGTCGTCGCTGCCCGCCCGGACCCGCGGGCAGGGGAGGAGGCAGAGCAGCAGCAGGAGCAGGCAGCAGCTCCGGGGGCCCGCGCTGGGGACCATGGTGCCTCTGGGATGCTGCAAGGGAAACCACACTGCTGCTGGCTCTGGCACTCCCAGCGCTCCAACCACGGCTCCTCCGCCCCACCGACGGATTTATCCTCAGGGAAAGCGGGAACAGCGCTGGGAGCACCCGGATCCTCAGGGGGACTCAGCAGCTTCCTATGCAAGGCCACCCCCTCCTCCTCCACCCTAAGCCGCCCCACGCCCCTCGCTCACCGTGGACGCGGCTCCCGGGGGCTCTCCAGCTCTGCAGCACCTCGGGGACCCTGGGAAGAGCAGGATGGTCGGGAAGCAGGCAGGGCTGTGCCTGTGCCAGCCCTAAATCCAGCTCTCCGGGGGGTGAGGGGTCACGCTCCAGCCCTTGGCCACGCGTGGGTCCCCTCGGTGTCACTGGGGCTGGGACACAAACACTTGGAGGAACACGGGAGCCCCGGGGACAGAGGTGGCCTGTTCATGAGGTTATAATTTAACCAGGATAATTACCATGAACCGAGTGCTTCCCAGCTCTAACTATAGGTGCCTTTATAGTGTTTGCCCAGAATCAATCCTTGCCCTCTCTGCCCCTTTCATAGGCGCCGGGAATCGATAAAAGAGGGGTGGCACAGCCCCGGGGTGCAAAGGAAGGGGCTCAGGGAGAGGGGGGGACGCCAGGCACGACCTGCACGTCCACCTTGGGAGGCACCCAAGAGCCCAGAGCCCAGGCTGCCTCCCTGGAAAAGCTTCTCTGAAAGGTGGAGGGCAAATTTGGGATTCGCAAGGAGAAAATCAAAGTCTGCTGCCTCCATCAATGCAGCAGCCGGCCCGATCCCAGCGTGGGGCTCCAGGCACAACTCCTGATCCCCCCGGCTCCCTTTTCCCGGGGGCTCCTGGTGCTCCTGACCCAGCCCCAGGACACCCTGCAGTGCCTGGCCTGTGCTGACGGCTCACAGGCTCCGGTCTCCTCCAAAAACCAGGACATTTTTGAAGCCTGGCCAAGCAATTGTTCCAAAAATAACCTGGGGCGAGGATTTTCAGGCCGAGGGGCTGCCGGGGAACCGCAGGATCCCACTCCCCACCCGGGACCCCATTCCCCCTGAAGGCTCCCACATTCCCACAGGTTTTACCAGCTTACCACCACTCTGTGAGCTTTGTTCTCAGGAGGTTTTAGCCTCCTCCTGCCAGGGCTTAGCTCGGATGCTTTGACTTAACCCCTCTCCTCCCAAAACGAGGGAGGGAGCCCATCTGGAGCACTGCCGGTGCTGGGAACACCCTGCTGGGTCTGGGGGACCCCTCTGCCTCTTCAGCATCCCATGGCAAGCCCAGACCCTTCCTCTGCCTCCTCATCCCAATCCACCCTTCCAGGTGGGTCCTCCTGGGCTACAAGGGACATCCAGGTGGCCGGTGAGTCCCACAGGTGCTGGCACACGGCCCACCGTGCCAAAGGTCTGTCCCGGCTGGCCGCACGTCCCCGCTGGCTGCCCTTCCCAGCCGAGTGCTCCCCGTGCCCCCGGTCCCGCCGGGAGCCGTCCTGCTCCCTGCGCACCCATGTCCCGGCCCGTGCCAAGGCACGCAGCTCTCTCCGCTGCCAAAACCCCTCCCGGGGGTTCCTCCCGAAGCCAGGCTGAGCCGGATACACCCAGGGTGGAAAACCGGACCTCAGCTTTCCCCCTGCTGCCAAAGGAAAGGCAGGAAGCGCCGAGCGGGCAGAGCCGGGCAGCGGCCGGAGCCGCACGGGCTCGCTCCGTTTTAGGGCAAAGCGAGGTGGAGGAGCCGCCCCTGCGCAGGAGAAGGGCCTAAAGAGGGTCAGCCCGGGGGGTTCCGACCTGCCGGAATCTCAGGGCAAGGCAGGAGGGTGCCGAGCACAGCCGGGCCAGCACCCCGGGACAAATGGGATGCGGCAAACACCAAACAACACCGACCCTCGCCGTCCCCACCGCCAGCTGTGACCCCCCCGGAGCCCCCCGGCCTCCTGCCCGCTACCTTCAAGGGCGTCCTTCCAGCGGGATCCGCTCCCGGAGCCCGGAGCCAGCGCCTGACCTACTTTATCGCTCCTCGGGATGGGGCACGGGGACAAACCGCTGCCACGGGAGGGGACGGCTGCCCGCCGGGAGGGATGTGCCCGGGAGCGCTGCCCGGCAGCCACGACAGCACCACGCAGCTCCCGAGGCCAGGCCAAGCCTTCCCATCTCCCTGGGGTTCACTTCCCAGAGATCACCATCGATCCCGGCCGCAATCCACCCCCCCCCGCCTCCGCGCTCCGAGCGGGAATAAGAACCGCTGGCACAGCCGAGCGTGACCCCGGCGACGTCAGCCCGGTGCCAGCCGCTTCCCGAAATCCCGCGCAGGGACACCTCGCTGGCGCAAACCTGGAGGGGAGGGGGGCAGCGGGGACCCCAGATTCCCCCCTCCTCGGACCCATCCCGCTCCTGTCGGAGCCAGCGGGGCCGAGCTCCTTCCGGAGCAAACGCCGCTCCACGTGTCCTGCGGCACGGAGGCTTTCCCGGGGCAGGAAGGTTTTCCGTGCCCCTCGGCTCGGCCCGGGGCCGGCAGCGGGTGCGTGGGATGGGGTCAGGGACACCCTGGGCTGCCCCTGGAGCCTCAGGACGGTGTCCTGTCCCTACCTTTCCCGTAATCCCAGCCCGCAGGCGCCAGGGCGGGCAGATGGGCAGCGAAACGGGGAGATACCCCGGGCATCCCATCCCACACGGACCCCCCCAGTCCTGCCCAGTGCCCCCCGTACCGGAGCTGCTGCCCCCCAGTCCCTGCCCCATCCCAGCCAACTCCCCATCCCACCGCCGCTGCCAGGTCGCAGAGCTTGCACTGGTGGTGCCAGACCCCATAACCGGGCCCTGCATCCCCAAACGGAGCCCTGCACGCCATAACAGGGTCCTGCACCTCCGACCCCAGCTCTACTCGCACCCTCACCTGCCCCAGACCCCACGAGCTGTCCCAAAACGAGCCCTCATGGCTGCCCCCAGGCCCCAGGACCGGCCCCAAACCCTGAACAGCCGCTCCCTGCATCCTTCTCCGCATCCTGCATCCTTCCCTGCATCCTGCATCCTTACCTGCATCCCCCATCCCCATCCGGGGCTCGGGGCCGGCCCCAGCCCGCTCCCCCTGGTCCGCCGCCTCCCTCCCCGCGGCGGCCCGTCCCCGCAGCCGGTTTCCCGTCGCCTCGCAGGGCTGCCGTGCCTATCCCTGTCGGTTCCGGTCCGTCCCGGTCCGTCCCGGTCCTACCTCCGCTCCCGCCGCCGCTCGCTCAGGGCCGCGCAGGGCGCACGCGCGGCCGCCGGCACGGAGAGCGCTCCCATTGGCTGACACAGTACCAGGCCACGCCCCCTCCGCTCTCAGGCCACGCCCCCACGGCCGTGCAGCGCCCGCACCCCCCCCAAAATCCCACCCGGGACGCCCAAAAAATCTCACCAGGGACACCCGAAAATCCCACCCTGGACCCCAAAAAAATCTCACCAGGGACACCCCAAAAAATCCCACCCTGGACCCCGAAAATCCCACCTGGGACCCCCAAAAAATCCCACCCAGGACACCCCAAAAAATCCCACCCGGGACCCCCCAAAATCCCACCCAGGATACCCCAAAAAA
>WEKY01027191.1:6614-26561 GCA_013390045.1 Picathartes gymnocephalus
AATACAAAAGACTGTAGATATGATTCAGTGTCATGCACCTCCCCACTCCCTCTCTCTTGTTGGAGAAAGAAGTTCATCCTGTACACCTCCACCTTCCTCTCCACCTCCAGCTGTTTGGAAAGAGCTGCCTGTCATATTTCAAAGCAGACCCCACCTTACAGTGAATAACAGCATTTAATGTAATAAAATTCTGGGGCACCAAATCTTTCTGCTTTCCCTGAACCCCTGAGGCTACTTAGAGCTCCTCACCTTGCCTGTGGTAGAAGGGTGAATGACCCAGCCAAGCCACCAGCTATGGAGTCACAAGTAAAGGAAGGGTAGCCACTTCTTACAGGTGCTCCAGGTAAGGCCCATATACCAATGTTGACCTACTGTGGAAATGTCTCATCTGCCTTTGCTCCTCCAGTCACTGGAGGGAGTTACTGCCATGAGAGCAAAAGTGGAATTCAAAAGGAAGGCAGTCATGACAGCTTTTCTTCCCCAGCCTCTAGGCTTCTATCTTGATCAGAATAGGTAAAGCCACTGCTTCTCCACTTGCACAGTTCCCCACAGCAGTGGGGAAAAGGACGGCTGGAAGCACAGCAGCTGCTTCAGGCTTCTGGAGCCAGCTCTGAGTCACCACACCATCACAGCACATCATTATCACCACTTAGCATGCATGATGACCAACACTTTCCACAAATGGCTAATAAATGTCTATCACTTCTATTTTAGCTTTTCCCTCTTATTTTATTGGGTCCCATTTCTCATGCCAGCACTTCACAAGCATCTTGGAAAGCAGCATTCAAAGTGTCTTCTTCCAGACTTCCAGTTATACATATTAGAGATAATTACATTTTAAACAGTAGCCTGAAATCCGTCAGCACCAGGGCCATATTCCAGATGAGGGATGCATCTCTGGGCTGGCAAATCTAAACGTGAAGCACATGGAGGTGAAGGACAGCACCTGCTCCCTTTTCTACCTGCTTTCTCACAGTGACAGAGACTCGCCCTCTTGCCTTGCTATGCTGGGAGATTTTTGGATGTATCCCTTGGGCTACCCACATTACTTGAATAACCACCCCTTTGAGGAGAGGCTGAAGAGTCAGGCAGAAGTATCCTGGAGTCTAAATCAATTTTACATGGATTTAGCTGTAAATATTCAGCTGGACTGTGACACTCTAGAAAATTTTTCTCCTTGTACAGACAGAAACAGTAGCTGTTAGCAGTACAATAGTTACAAAAGGTACTCTGCAGAGGAACACCAGTTCTTAACACTGTTATTAAGGAAACACCTCATAAAAATATTTCACAGATATGATGACAACTCCTTGCTGGATTGTTCAAAACTATAACCTCTCAGCACATTTTCAAGAGTATTATGTGTGCTTGCTTTTCTGCCTGGAGAAAGCTTGTTTCTTTCAATATTCTCAATATTTTAGCAGCATCAATTGAATTGAATAATCAGTGTTTTTTCTCTGGAAGAGTACTAAAAAGGAAGAATCAACTAAATTTATAGTAATTTAGCCACAGATTTAGTGTGTATTTAACATGATGATATGCTCAATTTAACATGATTATCAATGGACCTAAACACATGCCTTCTGGGGTTTAAACTTGACAATGATGGCAAGCGACACAACATGAACTGTCATTTATATATTTGCAACACACATTTTGGAGCTAATTCACTTCTCATTCAATGCAGAAACACTTTTACATTCACTGCATCTATTCTAAAATTATGCTCACAGAATTTGCAAGAAAAACAGGCCCCATAATCCTCTTACAGTATAACAGAAATTATCTATACACAATTTGGACTAGAGCCTCATATGCTGTGAATCATGTAGGTGTTTTTATTTACAACAGCTGAAAGATCTGTCTCACCAAACATAAATTACAGGCTTCATCTGAGAGGTAAATCGCTGGGAATCTTCGGCTGACATGGAATCTATGTGGTGTTTTCACATGCAGAGTCTGTGTATTATCAGCCAAAAGCTTAACTTGCTGAATACTGCAGGTTATACTCAGGCATAACTAGTGCAAGAAGGTCAGGAAGTTGAGCCATACTTTCAGCTGTCAGCCATCTCTTCTTCCTAACCTGCAGCAGGAATTTCAGAAGAAAGGCTTTCTTTCCATTTTCTTGACATTGCTCAGGATTGGAAGTCTTTTTCCCCTGCCCTCCTATCATCATACACAAACCTCTTTACCTCTCTGTTTACTCCTTCCAGGACAGGACAAAACCCTTGCTTTCCATGTGCCTGGGGCAAAACAGAACAGATTCCCTTCAATTCAGCTTAGTTATCTGAGGATGTGTATCATTCCTGAATTTTTCTTCCATGGCACTGTTAGCAATCTGCATCTTTTCTAAGAGGGGGTCAAATCTATATATGCATGGTAATTTATTCACTATAACTGGTTTTTTAAGTTCCTATAGCCCATCTCTATCTATCTATCTATCTATCTATCTATCTATGGAATAGGTGTACTATCCTTTGGGAAACAACAGAAACTGCACACATTACTTACAGCATCAGTGCATTTTTTCGTGTCTCTTAAACAGGATTCAATCACTGGAAACAGTAATAAGATGAGGCAGTTTGACACAGACTGCCAGGAGATGTCTTAACACCTCAACCTGGTATTCTCTCCATTGACCTTCTTAGGATCCAGAGATTTTCCTAAGCTTTACCCCTTTGGTTAAAGACCTGGATTTGAACCGATTGTTACCCAAAAAATTATCTCTCTGCCAAAAACATAATTAAGAATGTGGGCCAAATGCCAGTCACTTTTAAAATTACATAGTTTCAGTAAAGATCATTCTGTATTCTAAAACCTCAACTGATGGTGTTACAGCAGCTTAGCTGGTCCACTGTGGCTGAGTCTATGCAAGCAAATTATAAGTTACCTGAGGTGATACCTCGGCATAGGAATACTCTGTCTTCTAGTGCTAGAGCTGTGCCATTGGTGTTTACCAACTAACTTTTTCCCAAATAATTGCTGAGTACTGTCCAAAAGTTAAAACTGAATGGACATTGCCACAAAGAGGTCACATGCACATAGTCAACCTCTTTTGGAGGCACTTGGGATTCATTAGCATAGGCAGGGGCTGTTCTGTACTAGTTAGCCTCAGTTACTGTAAACATTTTTGGACCCTTTTATTTTTCCAGGTTATAGCGGTGGGTATGCTCTAAACCTACTCATATTGAAAAGCAGAAAAAATTATTCTGAACACTACTGGATGGCCTTTAAACTAAAGCACATCTTGAAAACCAGGACTAAGATTGAGTCCTGGGACTGTTACCACGCTCAGCAGATGCCCAATATTTTCTTAATACTCATCATACATTTGATGCCTAAAATAGAGCTCTGTTATGAATACCTTGCAGTGTAACATATATTACTCTTACAGTGATTAGTATTCCACGACAAATTAAGAACATACTCTAGTTAGAAAGCCTAAACTAGGATAATTAGATGCCGAGCACGGTTCTGTTACATAAAGATTGAAAAGTATCTCTTGAAGTAAGGAATGAGTATGCACATGTAGTCTGTGTCTGCAATTAATAATATAGCAGTGCTGTCATGGACAACAGGATCAATAGATTAAACCACCCCCAACCTCATTATAATTCAACAATGTAGGAGGAGAAGGTCATGGCTATATTGAGGGGTTAAAATTAAGAGGAGGTTCATTAACTTTGAATCCACCTCATCCTGCCTGCAAGTCTGTATACAGAGAGATGGCTTTACATGCTTAATAAGATAGGAAGCACTAGGAACTGAAAGAAATCATTTCAGTGAAGTAGTATTTAAAACTAAACAGCATTGACTATAAAACAAGGTAGTAATTCAAGAAATATGTGCTCTAAACAGCACTCATGAATGCATCAATAAACAGATAAATTCATTATATTATGTTGAATTCTGATATTTTTCTGACATTACTTTTGGAATTTAATGATAATCAACAATGTAGGAACACTATGCTGTTATTTATGGCAAAATAGGACTCAAAACCATTATGCATTACAAATGTCTAATAAAAGGAAAAAAATCTTAGTACTCACTGTTTTCTGACCTTTTCTTTGTCTTCCTACTATGTTGTAGAGCACCCTTACTTCAGAGGAATGTGTGGGTGCAGCTATGGGTTTTGGCACCACAGAAAATTTAACATGATAGCAAACTTGAAATCACGGCCAAGTTTAGTACCAAGGCTGTAGGATGGCACTGATGGCCTGTGCTCTTACGTTTTTCATAGCCAACCTTGCAGGTGGAAAGAAAAGTATCACTGCGTTGGTGTAGTGATTTCTGTAAGTTTGTACCAGTTAGAGCTTCCCCATGGAAATCACAGAGTACAAACTGCCCAGTCAAAGATCAAGAATTGTACGTTCATGTGCTTTTCACCTGTTTATGTCCATTCAGAAAACAGACAAGATGGTTTTGTCTTCTCTGTTCAGATGTTAAAGCACTGACTGGTTTTTATTGTTTTGGTTTTTTTTAAAGATGTTATCCATATGAAGTATTTTCAAATTAAAAGTGTAGTCTCCAGTTGCTTCAGGAGATAGGGTAGACACCATAGTTCCAATAGTGTGAAGGTGGGTGGTTGCATTTCCCATGCTGTTAGGGAGGAAGTGGCCCAAGCAGTGAAGCACTGCTGTGGGAATGTTTATACAGTGTTGGAAAACAGCACCACTCCCTGCCAGCCTGTTCCCATCTGCCTCCAGCCGACCAGAAATGGGGGAGTACAAAAGCACTTAAATTTTTCTTTAAAAACTCTGCCTTTGGTTACTCTGAACATGATTCTGTTCAAGAGAAGAGCCAAGCCTTCTATAGCCCTGTCTTTGGTTAAAATACCAGTAAATGATTTTCAGTGTTCCTCCTGTGAGCTTTGCATGGTAGAGTGCTGTAAGCTGAGAGCAGGAGAGTTGTGTATGCAGTACCTGCAGGTGTGAATGATGGGACATGAGAGAAATGGGGTGCACATGATACCCGTGTCCATGGGCATTGCTGTGTCACAGCAGTGTGAAGAACAAAGCTGAGGGGCAGTCCTGAACTCACTAGCCTGCAGTCAGGATGGTGCTAACTCAGTTGCAAGCCTGGTTTTGGATGTCGTGCTGCCTGCTGGTTCAGAGCACGGGCAGAGAAATCACAAGTCTGGAAAAACAGAAACAGAAAGGCTCTACCGGCACACCCTCATTACATACTCACACTGAAGGCAAAAGAGATATCCGAGGACTAGTTTTATATGCAAAAAGAGTCTCTTGGACAAGCACTTAATTAAGGAGGGACCAGGCTTTGACTCAGGTCTCCTTCAAGCCATACCTTGTTTAATGTCACAAGTGTACATGATGTGGACATTGCACTGACAGACTCCAAGTAACAAATATCGAATTTCCAGATGGCAACTTTTGTTTCAGTTCATCATTTCTGAATTCTCTGGGATGCAGAAAGGTTTACCAAAACTTTTCTCTGCTGTTGGAAATAAGTTTTGTTCTTTTGGAGTTGTTCCCCAGTGGTCATTGTGTACGATGACCTTGTGAAAGATTGAGTCTGCTGACTCAGAAATTCTTAGCTTGAAAGATGGCAAAATATTCTCAAAAGTATTGAAATTTGTCATCAGCATTGCAAGAATAAGGTGATGAAAATCTAGAAATACTAAGCAGACAACTGTTTTAAAATAGCACAACTTTTTGAATCAACAAATTTAAAATTACATAGCATATATAAAGAAGACAATAAAGTCTCATTATAGACATGTCCTGTACTCTCTGGACTAAATTCTATAATCTCGCAGATCTCCTAAATTATATATTCTAGGTTCTTTTCATGGTGTTTAAATTTTAACATAAATAAAAAAAAAAAACCCTACATGCTACTACTACTTTGAATTTAAAATTAAGTCATGCTAACTGAGATTTAATACAAAAATGATCAGAATGCTTTTTCATCCTCCTCAGAGTTAACATTTATTACCTGCAAAACACATCAAGACTAGAATGACATTGAAAATACATTCAGTAAGGGGTTTTGTGTCAATTTTGCAGCAGCTTCTAATACAATATAGCAGTATCTCTAAACCAAGTTCATACAGAGGATATATAGAGCCTATGAGTGTTCTGAGTTCACCAGCAGATGAAATCCACTTTTCAGTAACACAAATACTGGCTAAATTTACAAAGATTTATGGATCAATTTCTTGCCCATGGGCTGTGTATCACTATCCTGTATTGAGCTCCTTTCATGCCCTTAAAGGCAAGCTTAAGGAGAAACCTTCTGGATCATGTTTCCTGCCATGTTAATTTTTAAAATTATGTACTTTCTTGCTGGCTTTGAATGAGTCTTAGAGATGCTAACCAAAATATTTTCTGACATCTTTTAATTTCTAATCTTTCAAACTTTTTATACCAGGTGTACGCTCACTACTAGCAAACTCTGATACTTGTGGTGGCCTAAAAGGGAACACTCTACTTTCACATACACACCAGTGTAAAATCTGATTTTTTAAGAAATACTTCTTATCATACTGGAGTAAACATTTCTCCAACTATTCTAAGCTGTGTAATAAAAAATAACCATGTATTTACCCTATAACCCTAGGAAGCTGGATAACAAACTGAAAGCCAAATTACATTATTTCTAGATTGTATGTTTTTCTTTAGAAAGAAAGACATGGCATACATATTTTATTTTTCATACTTTCAGAACTTGCTGTTCACAAGTTTATAAACTGATGTCTTTTCAGCATAGTTCCCACAGAAATTTCTGTTAAATGCTAATAAAAGTGAGAGAAAGATTGAACAAAGAGCCGGCAATATTTCTGTCTTCCTTTTTCTGAGAGGGCCTGAAGTAATGAAAATGCAAAAAAAAGAGGCCAAAACCCCATTCAAAAATGTGGCTTATCAGATGAAAATATATACCTACAGTTATCCTTCATGTTCTTTAAATATTTTAGTAAGCTAATAAATTTTAAAAAACTTTAATGAAACATCTTGAAAAAGGGTCAAAAATATAAGTTTAAAATTCTGCAAATTAAAACTAAACTCAGAACTTCAAAAAATTTATTGTATAGAGTCCCTACTTGCAAATGAGTCCTAGCACAACAGTTTATGGAAACTTTCTATGTGTAATGTATTTTGTTTCGAATTTTACTAAATTTACTGTGAACAATTACTGGAATTAAGTATACATATAACTCTGGAACAGGTGAACCTTATTCCCTGAATAAAAATTTAGTTGGTTTGTAAGAAAGAATTTCTGTTCATACGGCAATGAAAATATTCAGAAATATTTTTGATCGTTAAGATTTTATTTAATGATTTCTCTGGAAAAAAAAAATCTACTCATTTAAGATCAAAGGAACAGAAATAAATAGTAATATAGCTGATGGCTTTTCTTTTTTAGCTTATAGTCCTTGTAAGCCTGTATTAAATCATATACTTAATTTATTCAGGAAAGATAGAAAAGGAAAAGCAATATTTACCCTCTACCATCCTCTCCATAATTAATATCTGTTAAACTTTGGAAGCCTAATCCACTGGTCAAGTCACAGGTATTTTCACTTGGAATGACAACTATTTCAGCTCAGTTAGCTGTGATAAATGTTTATCCTGGTTCTATACAGGAGAATAAATTTCTGGTTTTATCAGCTGCATAAGCAATGAATATGTGATGTAGACTTAGGAGGGCTGTTCAAGTGTACATTACTTATCTGCAGTAAGAAGCTGCTTCAAAAGGTGAATTTCATATCAGAAAGAAAAATAAATATATTTTTACCTCTGATCTTTGCTTGGTCTTAAAGGTGTTTGAGGCATGAGTTGAATCTGGTTTTATCATTTCATACAACCTCTTTTGTATATCTATAGCTATATCTATAGATATATTATTTCATCAATAAAGTAAACCAGTTTCAAACATTCACAAATTAAACCAGTAATCTTTCTTATGCAGACAACCCCTCACATTCCCTGAAGTTTCTTTGCTTGTTTGAGCACCAGGTAACACAAAATAAATATCTTACTAAGATGTGCACAACTAGTACCTTTGATTTTGGTCACCAGAATTTAAGAAATGGATATGAAGTAAAATAAGTACAAAAAGGCATTTAATTTGCTTCAGAGTCAATGTGTATGGATAGGAAATCTGAAAGAATTTTAATCATATTTGAGACTGGAATGTAAGCATAATGCAATATACTGAATTACCATCTATACCGGAAACTTTGTGACAACCTTGCTATAGTGAGGATAAAGAGTTCTGTGTGAACTGTGAAAACTTTGCTTTTGATGGTAACTCCAAGGAAAGAATATGCCTTCTATTCTGATATGTTAAACAGTAAAAGAGTTGTCTTGATCTTTTTAAGAAAGTCTGCCTTCAGGACATAAGCTATTTACAAGAGTGTTGAGAAAAGTGAAGATAATCGGTACTAACAAGAGAATAACTCTATGAGTATTAGCACGCTGTGAGTATAAATAGAAATACTAATAAGTGTACTTGTTATCTGCTACATGGTTAATTCATGGCAGAGTGGTGAGGCTGTGGTTGTGCGGTAGGACATTGAGACATCTTATTTTATATATTTTACATTTGTATATCAAGTACAAATACTGAGAATATAACTGCTATTTAACAGAGGTGAGGAGACCAGAACAAACATGAACTGCTTATTTTGACAAAACCATTTCTAAAGTGTATACAGTGAGATTGGAAATCCTGTGATATTCCTACAGATTTACTTGCCTTAAACATATCACAACTTACATGTTTTTTTACCCTGCTTCAGAGGACTCTTCCTACTACAGTTTAGCATCAAATTTTTTACACAACCATGATATGCCACAAAGAAAGAAAGTGACATGAAGCAACTAAAAATTTCTGGATTTCCTACTGGCACAGAGATTTTTTGTCTATGGGTACATAAGTAAACATGTTGCAGAGAGTAAATGTATTATTACACTGCCTGTTGCAAGTATTTTTAAGGCAACACAGAGCTTTTTAATTTAAAAACATCATATGCATTTTTACAAGCAGCTGGTGTTTAAAGTATGTTTGTAAGCAAATTGCAGTTGATGTTTTCTCCGCTAATTTGGTATCTGGGGACAATCTTGAAAATTAGATCTACATATGACTAACAAAAATCTGTTGTACAATGTAATTAACTGAGCCAAGGTAGACCCTCAGAAAATGACACTAAACACAAGAGGTAAGTCTCAGAGCTCTTGTGTCATCATGTTTGCTGTATGATTCATGCATCATCCAGCTCCAGTGGAGCCTCTGGAAGCAGCCTTCATCCCTGCTGAGCAGGGACACTGCGCTCTCTGGTGGGCACAGAGCTGGCATGGGCAGAAAGCAGAAGGGAGTTTTGGGAGGTGGTGGCCACCACAGCTCATGTGAAGCTGTAGCTGCCATGAGTTAGTCCTGGAAGAGCTGTACCTCCTCCTGAAACACACAGGAGTGTCTCCTGAGCCCAGTCCTTCTGCACAGCAGCTGGGGGCTGCCCTACCTTTATACGCCCACAGCAAATACTTTACATTAGAGACACCCCTGATCCTCTCAGTGTGATTCTGACTTGGGGGCCTGAGGAAGCCAGAGAGGCTTTTTAACCCCAAACCACCGTGTACAATTACTGCCTTGGTCTGGCTACAAGGAAACATCCAATGCCCAGAGGCCTTTGTTTTTCAGCCCTGGCCTGGCACAGTTACACCAGCCAAGGGCACCAGAACTACTGGCACCTCCCAGAAGCTAGCCCAGCACTCATGAGGTGAGAAATAGGGCAGTAGAGGGGCTCCCTCTTCCCAGCCACCTGCATGGTCAGAGGACCTCCGCAGGGCTGTTCTTCAGGCCATGGCCTGGCCCTGACACTGCAGCTGGCTGAGGGCTGCAGATGGCTTGTTTGAATGCTGGACTGAGGTACCATGAGAGCAGCTCTGAATGCTAAAAACAGAACAATATAAATCCTTAAGGGACAAAACTTCAGGTGCTGAGGAGCCATCTCAGTGGCCACTACAACAATGTCTGTTGCATCATTTGAATCTTGCAACTATTTCTGCCTGTGCCAGCAGGCTCATGGAGACTAGCTGCTTTTATTTTGTGTTGGGAATATCAGCACTAAGTTTTGACCTTTATCCTCAAGTTTCTGTAGACTACTTCAGAAGAGAAACAATTCTGACAAGGTTAGACTAAAATCGAGTGGACCTGACAATTTGTACGTCCTTAGGTAGAGACGCACAATCTGGGAGTCGTCCATCTCTGTAGCTCCTCATCCTCTACTCCAAATTCCAAATACATCTTTTCATCCTGGCAAGTATCTTCCAAAATCAAGTATCTGTCACAGTAATGGCCTGGTCCATCCTTGCATTCAGGTAATGGCATTTCAGCTCAGATGCCAGCCCCTCCTAAGCACAGTGGAGGCGCTCTACAAGAAGTGACAAATGCATGCTCTGCCTGTTAGATATTTTGTAATTCAGCACCATTAGCTCCTGCCAGAAGACACGTCAAGGTGGCACCGCAGCTGTTGTGCTGCTGAGGTGTTCACCAAATCTCCATCAATCAGGAACACCATGTCCAATCCCAGGCTGTTTGCTGCTTCCTCCAGACCTGCACTAATGGCTTGATGGGATGGCTTGCACCCACTGCTTAAGAGTGGTGACTTTACTTTCCAGTTGTCACTATGAGGGCACAAGGTGGGCAAAGTAAATGTCATGTTTAGGGCAGTTAATCACTCATTGAAGAAGGCATGTGCATTTTGCAGCACAACAAATATTTTATGAAAGGCACCTGCGTATTTTTAAGTTTAGCAAATGTGTACATATCCTACACAACTATGTTTGAAACAAAGGTTAAAATCAGTAATCGAATTCAAGGTTTGGGTTTTGTTTTTTTAGTTTAGTTGCAGATTTAATCTGATTTCCCGTGACCGTAGTAACTAGATCTACAGCTGCAATTAGCAGAGGTGGAGGGAACACACTCTCCATGAACACGGCAAAAGGAACTCAATGAATCCAGCTCACGCAGTGAGTGAGTCAAGAGCACCATCTCGTGGTTTTCCCTTTCCAGAACAGATTTCATCTCAAAAATCTCCATACTACAGCATAATTTCCTCAAAAGGGCGGTCAGTCCTTGGCTTTGGGAGGTGGGAAGAGAATTCTTGCTTAGAATCTTAATCTAGATTCCTTCTTTTTAAAGTCTCTAAGTCAGGGCAGACTTTATCCTTTAGGACTAAATATACAGAATTTTTTGAGTGGTCACTGACACAACTATGACTTTTACACTTTCAAAAAACTCACAAACAAACAAACAACAAAAAACCAAAACCAAACAAAAAAACCAAAACAACAAAAACCCCCAAACGTTCAACATGCTAAAATTTTGCTTCCTTGCAGTGAAACTTTTGGCTAGTGAGAGCATATCTGGCACTGCAGTTTTGCCACACATTAGAAATCAGGCTCCGAGGTGACCAGCTGGGCTAAGGTGCCAGTAGTTGCAGAGCTGAGGGTTGTTTTTTTCTTGTTTTTGTTTTTACATGTCCCACAGTTCTCAGAGTACAAAGGCTTTTGCTAGAGGATATATTAAACTGGTAAGTACATCCAAACTTGTCCCTGTTTATACAAGTGATTCTATCATCACTACTGGGCACTTCAGTTTCTCCCCTTGCTGTGGTCAGGCCTTCAGTGACTTGCAGAAAGCTGTAAACACCTCGAGCAGCTCCTTGGGTTTTTCAGGACAGCATCGTAAATGCAAGGAAGAAGAGCTGAAAAATGCAGATACTTAATATTGACTTCAGAAAGTCCTAAATGCCTACCTCTGTCTGTCTCCCAGCTAGGGTTAAGATGAAGTTAAGGAATAATCTGTCTTCACAGCTGTTCAAGCTGAGGGGAACAGCTGCTAGACACAGCAATTTACAGAGCAGAGAAACGTCCCACCCTTCCTCACCATGCAGAGACATTCCTAGAGATAAGTACTCTGTAGAAGTACTGTACTTGCACCAGGCAGGCAGGAGACTCCGGCAGCCTGCAGGTATTTATCACCTTCTGTAGATCTGAAAGGCGTATGCAGTGTGGGTAAGCAGCTTATCACATTCCTGCAAAGTCACTGGGGCTGCCAACTGCTGAGTTTGAAAGTGGTTTTTGACAACAGCTGCAGTACCTGAGGAGCATTGATCCCCATATGGCAAGAGCTGTGCTCTTGGCCTAGGTATGACTCACACCAATTGCATATCAAAGGCAGGTCCAAGACAGCTCAGCAGAGACATTAACAACAATCTGCATCTACGACTTTCACACCTTTGGCACACAAATCACTCTCCTCAGTGCTGGTTGGGGCACCTACTAG
This sequence comes from Picathartes gymnocephalus, assembly GCA_013390045.1. Classification (NCBI taxonomy): domain Eukaryota; kingdom Metazoa; phylum Chordata; class Aves; order Passeriformes; family Picathartidae; genus Picathartes; species Picathartes gymnocephalus. The sequence goes on from WEKY01027191.1 coordinate 18,927, forward strand.
TAGTAACACCCTTCACCCTCACTCTCTAGTGACCTGCTTTCTCCCTCAGCAGCAGATGCTAGCATGCCTGGGTGGGGACTGATTGTCCACAGGTTTTTTTCTGCGGCTCACCATTCACTGAAACTATTTATGAGGAGACCAACAATCCTGTGGCTTTCTGTAAGATGCATGGTTTTATTCAGGCTCAGTGCTCAGCGTTACTGGGCAAGGATTATGATAAATGAAGAAAGAGCTGTGCCACCCCAACAGACCCTATGCTTTAGAAATCTTGCATAAGAAAATTTTAAGTGTTGACAACAGATCAAGGTCCTTAAGAAGCTGTCACATGCCTGTTGAAGGCTGCAATCTTGACTGTCTATTGATTAAAACTAAAGCTGGTAGGCAAGTATCTGAGAATCATATAAAACAAAAATATTTGGGAAAATGAAAATAGGAACAATGGTTTGCAGCAGATCCATAGCAGCTTGGCCAAAGCTTCGTTAAGTCAAATAATTTGACCTTTCCAACAAGGTTTCAGGTAGACTCAGAAATTAGTGAAAAATGTCCATTTCTTCTCTCTTATCTGGAGGCAACAAGGAATTTTTCTTAAAATTCTTCACTAACAGATAATTTCTACAACTAAAAATGAAAAGAAAAAAAAAAGGAAGAAAAAGAAGAGCTGTTCTTTACTCAGTGTACAAATTGTTAGGCCTACTAGAAAGTGCATTGTTCCCTTAGTAAGCTCAAAAACCTGAAAAGGTAAACTCGTTTTACATTCACCTCAAAAACAGACACACAAATTTAATTCAATATGTATCCTACAGTGTAACACCAGTCTAAAAGTGAATACCTGTGCCATATTTCTTGAAATCATCATCGGAAATAGCAGTTCTGTTCAGATTACATTATCTGTGCTCTTCATGCCACGGGAATTTAAGTAGACAGAGATGAAAATTTTGTAACATATTTTGCTTTTAAGATTTCTTACCTCTGTGTGCTCGGCCTAACATTTGCTGTGGTTTTATATGTATCACGATGGTACAGTCTAATTACCAGAATAAGGTGTAATAGGATCACAGATTCATAGAATGGTGTGGGTTGGAAGGGACCTTTAAGATCATCTAGTTCCAACTCCCTTGCTACAGACAGGGACACCTTTCATTACACCAGGTTGCTCAGAGCTCCATCAGCACTTCCAGAGTTGGGCATTCAGTTTCTCTAGGATGTCTGTTTCACTGTCTCACCACCCTCATGGCAAAAAATATATTCCCAATATCTAATCTAAACCTACTTTCTCCTAACTTTGAAGCCATTCCCACTTGTCCTGTTACTACATGCACTATAGTTCAAGAAGCAGGACCTAAAGTGCAGTCCCCTCCCAGTCTGCTTTTTACCTACCAAAGGGGAAAAAAATCCCACCCCAGATAATTCTAAAAAATTAGTCTATTTCTTGGAAGCTTGCCTTTCTTTACTGTGGGATCAGGAATATTTTGCTGATAGCAACAGCAGTGGAAATCCAGCCAAAAGAAAAATTTCCATTGAAATGAAAAGGAAGTATTGGCACTTTTGACACTATAGGAAATTACTGATAAGAACCTTGAGGTAAGATGCAGGAATACAGCATGACAATGGATTCAGTACGTTTTACACAAACCCAGGAGGACTTGCCCTTTGTTAAATCAACAATTTAAAGAAGTATGTGCTAGAAAACCTGCAAACAGAACATGCAAAGCAATGTTTTAGGATGATAAGTAGGAAGGCCAGATTTGCCAACCAAGTTGTTGAGAATAATCATTTATTTTCACATTTACAAGACATATGAATAATATTTACAAATATATACAAATATTAAAATTAGCTTGTAATTTCAAAAAAAAAAAAGTCTAAGTATTTTTTAGCAGTATAGCCAACATACAGTACTTTTTTTTTTAAACTTGGAAAAGGTTCAGGGAAAACCTGCACTTTCAGAAAGAAGAAAGGAAGGAAGAGGAATTTAAGATTCACATAAGAGAAAACATCAGAGAAAATGTTACTATGAATGTCCACATTTAAAAATCAAAGGCAAAGCTTTGAAAAACCATAAAATCTAGTCTCCCTCATAGTTTCACATTAAAAGGGGCTTTACTCACCTCACTTGACAGCACCAGAAATGCTTTAAAAACCCTTCTGAACAGGAAGATTAAATAGCACAGAGGAATGACAGAATTAACCATATTTATGAATATGGAACAGCAGAAAGCATTCTCTTTGTGGATGACTGAAAAAACTTTTATGGGGGACATTTGCCAATTTGTATTGGGGGGTTATGGATCACAATCTCTTTAGATTCTGTTTGCTTTTCTTAGTCCCAGGAAGGGGCCCTGGTGCCGAGTTGTGTTTCACTGGTTTGCTGCTCACACAGTCACTGGAGCTGTGGTAGCTGCACATGCACTTTGTGCAAAAATCAAAGCCACAACTCTCACGATTGCACGTTGCTCTTTGGAGGTAGGAGTCATACTTGGCAGGTGAGCCACAGCGATGGCAGGCTTTAAGGCTTTCAGAGTTTTTTAAGTTCCTGGCAGCCTGTTAGAAAAAGCACACACAGAAAGTCATGAGTAGAGGGTAAATACACTCTCCAAACTTCTTGATATTTTCTAAGTGCCACAAAACATACTATAATTTCTCCTAATGTAGAGACAAATTAAAAATTTAGCCTAATTCTTGTTGCATTAAATTCTGACAGAGACTGAACAGGAATAATCAGTCTATGATTCCAGGTATTTTGTACTGGAATAGAGGTAGCCAATTTCAAATTCATAAAATTTAAAAGTTAAAGTACAGGCTAAACCAAAAGCAGTAAGGATAACAGCCTTCCTGAATCTTCCAAATCTCATTCAAGGATGGTGATGTAATTGTGTATAGACATATATAGAGGAATTAAATTTTAGATCGCTACTGAACAGTTGTAGTTTTACATTCCTAATGCTACAAGGTCCTATACAGTAGTATTACAGCATCTTGATTATACTTTCCAGTGACACTTCATCTTCTTCTCTTATTGCACCAGTTTGCAGAATAAGACTTGAGCATAACTTTTTCTAGTTAGGAAAATCTTTTGCTTACTAACAAGCAATAACTTTCAATGAGCATTTTAAAAAGTCTTATAAGATATAGGTGCAGGACTGCATTGCAAGTATGTGGAAGAAGAAAGGCAGCTTAAGAAAAATAAGGCAAAGAGAAACAGGCTGTTGGCAGTTACTGACAACTCCAAATGTGTGACACACTATAAATATGTAGTTAAAAAAGTCATTTTAATGCCAGGTAATTAGTTGGCAAAAAACCTCACAGAATGATTTAAAAAATGCACATTGATAATTTCTTTAAAAATTGGAATGAAGAACTATTAAGACTTTCGGTATTTGGTTTTTTTTTAAATTTTCCATCAGTTTTGAAGAAATATTGACAGTTTTTGTGATATTGCTTATCTGGAAAATATCTGGTTCATTATAAACCCATGGAAAATAATGGGAAATGATTAAATATTTTCATAGCTGACAAGAAAAAATTTAAGAAAAAAAAAAATCACTAAATGAAATTCCCAAGAAGGAAAAAAAGGATGCAGAACATCATCCCACTATATCAATATTCTCCACTTAGTTTCTGACATTGTCTTGAAATAGACACACTAAGCGAAATCTAGCTGCCATACTAGTAAGAACTACAAGCACTTGAAGTTGGAGATGCTACTTTCCAAAAATATGCTTTACAAGGCAATTGTTTGCCAGACAATGAGAAATTAAAGATTATTGGAAATCACCAGTTACCTCAGAAAACTCTGTGAGCCTGCTGAGATTCCTAGATGCTTTGGATCTGGTGCTTTTTTTGTTCAAGTTTTTTGGTGGGGTTGCTTTCTGAATGGAAGCTAAGGACACTCTGTAGAGAACGTACTCTCTTGTTGCAGCATGCTCTGGTGCCTTAGTGACATTCTGATGAAAAGAAAAACAAAGACTTAAATCTGGGAAGAGAACTTACCTGATACAGGTTTTTTTAGTTTAATAGAAGTCAATAAGTAGTTTTAGATCATTCCTCCTGGTTTCTGATAATAAAGCATCACACCACTGATGTTTTACCCTAACTTTCACAGTCACGTCTATTATAAATGCATAGAACAGCTCCCTAGTTCTTGGTTCAAAACCAACCATCTTCTATTATGTAATCCCATTTTCATATTAACACAACTATTTAGGCAGAGCATGTAACCTATTCATAATTTTTTAAAGGAAAAATCAGTATTTTCAATTCTTTATGGTGAACAGGAATGCTTGAAGCTTTCTTTGTGAAAAATAAACTCCACCCACCAATTTTCCAAATTTCCAGTTCAAGTTAAACAAGAAGTATACAACACCATGGAAGAAATCAAACTTTATGGGACAAATATTCAGTGGTGTACAAAAGTTTCACCCCAACAGCACTGTAAAATACAACATAAAACTCAAACTGGTTGACAACCTTATCCTGTGGCAGAGCCTAAGCCTTTGTTTGTTCTGTCTCTCCATCTCTCAAGAAGGAAAAACATTGCTAGTGCTTTACGCGTCCTGACTTGATAAAATGTAAGACTAGTGTAAATTTTATTTCCTAGGACAAAGAGGCATTAAGAATAGGTCATAGTGCAAAAAGCATTTCAGTTTTCCATAGCAGGCATGGTGGACTTCAGAGACTATTGCTATAAACAGAGACCCTGATTCACAGAGCCAGCTGAGCGGTTTATCTGTCTCTCCCTTCTGGATCAGCAGGGATGCTGAAGTAAGCAAGCCTCTGCTGGGGAGACTCTGGGCATGCCCAGTGGGCTGTGCTGGCAATGACTCTCTCCTTGCTGTCTTTAACAGAGGACTTGTGGAAGCTCTTAAGAACATCTGCATCTCTCCTTGGGCCACCTTCTCAATCAACCTTCCTTGGGGTCCCCAAAGTCACTGATGTAACTAGCAACACTTGAGACAAGGCATCCCAACAGGACAAACTCAGACACTCCAGTGAGTTTTCAATCTAAGAAACTCTTCTTTGATCTCTTAAGCGTAGGAGGAGACCTGAAACAGCAGAAAAACACTGATGGTTTAGTGCAGGAACTTACAGAAAGGTTTTTCACAGCTCTGCTATACATTTGGAAAATCCATTTATCTTCTTGCAGAATCTTCTGCCATGTTGTGCTGACTTTGGCAAAACTGCAACAACAATACAAACATATCAGTTGCCTCCTAGGAAAGGGATTTATTAAATAGCAAGAATAACTGTAATCTTTTTCTTCTACGTAAAGACAGAATAAGTTCACAGTTGTAGTATTTAATTTGCCTTTTAGGGAAAAGACATATTCTCCATATGTATCAGGGCTTACATTGTCAGTTCATGTTTTAATATATTAACACATAATACTAAACAATGGGTAAATGCCACAAGCCCCATACCTAAAACATTAAGGCGTCTGATTAGGTTTTTTTCCTTTCCCAGTGAAATACAATGACATCAATATACTTACTTTACTAAATCCATCTCGCTGAGATTCCTTAAAATGTTTGCTAATATATGCTTCAGGTTCTTTTGGAAGAGTTCAGCAAGAATGTCTATTCTATCCAGCCCCATTTTCTTTCCAATTAAGTTACAAAGTTCAAATTTTCCCCTAGAAACAATTCTGTCTACAGCAGCCCAAGACTTGAGATTTCTTCTACCACTTTTCTTCAAAGTTGAGCAAATCACTTCTTCATAATGGATTACTGGCAACAGTGTCTTCTTTGAAAACTGTTCTTGGTTTTGGTTCCTTATGAGACAATGCTTTGGTGTACCACAGAGATTCCCAGCCAAAGGTAAACTATCCTCATGTTCTATTGCATCAGCATACGGAGTACTTAACATAGAGGAATAACCGCTGTCCTCGTTGTGTTTACTGGTTTCCACTGCCTCCATTTCACAGACACCTTCATCAAGTCTCTGGGTTACTTGGTTGTTTTCTTTGTTATGTATGGGTCTTTCTCCATCTTCAAGACCTAGATTTCTGGTGGCTGCATGGTATGCATCACTAAGGAGTATTTTCTGATGTTCTTCTGCACAGCTTTTACAAAAGCCTTCCTCATAATTCAAGGGGCAGGATTTTTCCAGTCTTGTTTTCTCCACAGCACATTTCAGTGGTGCAAACCCAGCACGAAGAGACGGGCAATCAAAATCACGTTTCATTTTGCAAGAGCGGTTAAGGTTTGATTTCATTTTGTTGTTTGTATTCTGTAAGAAACAAAAAGGGCATTATGAAAACACAGTGTAAGCTAGATCACCAATTATTTTTCTTATAAAGACTCTACCATACTTCCTTTCTGCATTATGATTTCTACGTTTTTATCTGACTCACTCTCTAGTATCTAAAATACAACTAGTGGAACTAAGGATTTGAACAGCCAGTGATTAAATATATGTAAGATCTTCCCAAAAATTAGTTTTATGCTGCATATAACTAGGGCAAGAAAACTGCTTGAGTGATTTACTTGGTCACCATTTCACCAGTATAGATGAGACACACCAGTGCTTCCACTTCCTACCATAAAGGTAAGCAACATAGTCAAGACACTTGATGTCCCTGCAAGGGACACCAGTGGCAGAGGGTCCACGAGTGACTGCAGGCCTATGCAGGCCAGAGAAGCCTGAAGTTTGCATCCAAGACCAGAGGCAATGCTGCTGCAGCCAGATATCTGGCATTTTTGAAAAGGGAGGAGGCTGGGTGGCACAGGAAAGACTTGAGTGTTCACATGTGTGTGTAAACCACAAAGAAAAGCGGCCATCCTCAAACAATGGTCAGAGTGGAATAAAGGTTCAAGCATGATTTTAAGAGGGTGGGAGGTCGATAGATATCATAGGGAAATTGAGCTTTTCTTGCCGTGTGTCATTCCCCTCCCCCGCGAAATGTGGTGCTATCTATATTAACAATTGCTGGGGGATGGGCAAGGGCTGAAGGGGAGAAGGAGACCATCTCTCCCCCACTAAATCTAAAGGGAAAATAATTTTTAACATGCTTTGTAATCCGTAGGAAATAGAAGATCCCCCATTTGAGTAAGAATTTTAAAGGATTTAAGCCCTTCCAGCAGTTTTGGAAAGAAGTATGCGAAAAATGTGTTCCATGAACGACTTAGAGAAAAAGTTCCTTCTTTGTAGCTACGTTTAGTGGAAGAAAGGGGCAAATAGGCTTATGGCTTTGTATCGTGTAAGTTGGAGGAAGAGATGCAAGCCCTTCCTAAGCCTCCTCCTCCCCTTTCCCTCTTCCTTGCGAACGAGCAAAGAAGCTCTTTGGGCGGAAATCCTGATGAATTGGAAAATGTCCCCAAATCACGTTTCGGTGCACCAGGGCCTGCCCCGACCCCCGGAGGAGCGGGCTCAGCCGCGGGCCCCCGCGGCACTGTCAGGCTGCTCCCGCCCAGCGCTCAAGATGGCCCAGGTCCGTGCAGGCAGACCCGGTCTCGGCTCCGCCGTGCCCCACGGCCCCGGGAACTTCACCCCGCTCCTTCGGGGGCCTCCCCTTTCCCCGCCGCTGGAGGATTCCCCCTAAAACGGTGCCGGCAGGGCAGGCAGGAGAGCTCCGGGGGGCTGCCCCTCCGACGGCGTGGCCGGCGGGCGGGAGACAGCGCGGCGCGGCACCTCCCCGCT
>WEKY01027191.1:27150-39015 GCA_013390045.1 Picathartes gymnocephalus
TCCCGCCCGCCCCTTCCTCCCGCCCGCCCGCCGGCCCCGCACCGCTCTCGGTCCCGAAGGAACTCAGCAGCTGCCGCGTCCCGGCGCTGACACGCGCCTAAGCGCAGCCTGGCGCCCAGCTACATCTGCGTCTGCTTGTTTAAATGGACGCGCCTGGGCTCTTCCCATCACCCTGGTACACTCCGAATGTGCAAAGCTCCTTTACCGGGGAAGGATTCTATCCCGCACTGGAGATTTTCAAGAACCGCCCGGGTGCAGTCTGTGCCATGTGCTCTAGGATGACCAGGCTTAAGCAGGGAGGTTGGACTTGATGACCCAGTGTGGTTCCTTCCAACCTGACCCATTCTGTGATTCAAGTCTGGCAGTGGATCTGGACTCTTCCCCAAAAAAGAACTGTACTTATTTCATATGACCAATGCTACAGTTAGTTGCAGAGTGAGCGGGAGCACTACTGTGAGCTAGGCTGACTGCACCACCTACCACTGCAGGAAAGGCAATCTGCTCACAGCTCAAGGAGGTTGCATCTGCAGACAACATCCCTTGCATTAAAATTAATACAGGGCAAGCAGGGGACTTCAAGTCTTTACACAATAAAGTTGTGTGACAGGCCAAGGAGGACAGTGAAGTCTCCCTATGTACAGCACTGTCAGACGCCAGGTTTGGAATACCTCTGTCAGCCTCCTGCCAGAACCACGTGATGTCTGGTTTTTCTCACACTGATCAGAGCCTGCCTGCCTTGCAAGGCAACACCACATTTAATGTTTGTTCAAGAGCCAGATGAGAATAGGATCTGGCCAGACAGGCTACAAGCTGGAAGGTCTGGGGTGACAAAGACCTAAACAGTTATCTAAGTTTCATGCAGTAGAGTCCAGTGTGTAGACCTGGCCGATGGCCCTTATTTGTTTGGAAGAATATGAAGCTGAACAGCAAACTTCATCTATCACTTGGTTTAAGAGGGCCTGGCTTTAAGGCAAGTCAGTCGGACTGTCACAGGTGCTCTCTAGTATTTACAGTACTGATCTGTTAAGAATGAAGACTTCAGAACTAGTTTCTGCTCCAATTGGTATCTAATTATTTTACACAAAAAATGAGTCAATGTTTCTTTTTACTTTTTTATGTGCCAGTTGGGAGTTGTAAAACTGCTAGTAAATGCAGACCTAGGTCTCATGCTTACCAACAGGAAACACATATGACTCATCTTAAGCACACAGACATTCCTCCATGTGAAGTTAATGTATCCATCTTAAATTAAAAGATCTGGAACTTAATAATAGTTACCATGCAGTGTTTACTAGAAAAAAAAGCGGATAAAGGTATCGAATGTTTTAAGACGCTGTTAAATAAACAGACAAAACCAGTAATTGTCGGTCATAGCACATAACTTTTAGAAGATCAGTAACTTGGACAGTCAATTAAAACCATAAAGGAGAAACTGAAGTCAAGTGGATACTAAAATATCAGCCAAACAATATTGTAACAATTCTTTTAATTTTTGACTCAAGAACAGAAACATATGTTCCAAAACCAATTCATGTGATTCATCACTCGGCTTCCAATGCTTTTCATCCCCTTTTTTATAGGGATATTCCTAAACTTATTTTGTGTTTATAAATAAGAGCCAGAAGGCCTTGAAAACATGACAGAGATACACTTTGACTCCCTCTCCCATGACACATATAAGTGATTAATAAATATGTGGACAGGTAGAGTGGGGTCATTTATTTAGCATTTTTTTCCAATTTGTTCTCTCAAGTAAGCTATGTCACACTGTTGTGTGATGGTTAAGCCATAGTTTAAATGAAAACTGGAACTAGAAATAACTCATTTTTTAATGCATGCATACCTTTAGAGTGGTGGATCAGTATCTCCTCAGTGGAAAAAGTTAAAAACTGCTGTTACTTCTGGTACAGTCAAATTTACTTTTCAAAAGGACTGCTGCAGCCATAATGTCTTATATGAAGATAATAGTCTTTTACTCAGCAAGTAAGAAAACTGTTTAACAGTCATGAGGAAACAAGTTGTGATGTTTTTCATGATCTGAAAAGAAGTTCCATTTTCTAGGTGGTGCTTCAAGAAGCTTCTTTGCAGACCAAGGTCTACATCTGTTGTAATGGCCTGAGAAAGAACAATGTTCAGGAGGAATTCTTTTTTTCATTTTCTGAAATAATTTCCATTAGAGATTCATAATCAGCATATTCTCTCAGAGCTTGTATCATTTCATCTAGCATTTCTTCCCCTAGCATGAAAGACTCAACATGATGCACTGATCTGCTTATTCGGTGGTCTGTAATCCGGTCCTGTGGAAAGTTGTATGTTCTGATCTTCTCTGATCTTCCTTTAGTCCCAATCTATTGAACAAGAAGAATCAGCTTATCATCATCATCATTTTACAGAAATTATGAAATATTGATTAGGCATATAAAGCAAAAGGTTTCTCTTTGTCACATGACTATACAAAATTTGTTACAGTTACACAGTACTCAGATCTGTTATAGTACTCAGATGAATAGCTGCAGTAATAGTTCTCAAACATGTAAAAGAACAATTTTATTGCGTCTTTTTCTAATATTATTCTGGTTCTTTGTGCTGCAATCCAGTTTGTTTCACTGAATCTCTACGATTTACATACTACTGAAATTTTAAGTCTGGCTAATATATGACGTATATTGCTGAGGTAAAATGTAATGTTGTTTACAGAGCTTGGGGACTCTACAGATTTTGTTCTCCAGAGTGGCCCAGTGGAAGGCATTCCTTCCCACGGTAGGAGCATTGGAGCTAGATTATTTTTAAGGTCTCTGACAACCCAAACCATTCTATGATTCTATGACTCTTTTTTTTGCCTCATGTAAGTCCTTCCTGGGCTCCTGTTGCTCTGTATTTCGATTTACTACTTGCTGTTCAACAAAGGGGTTACCCTAAAAACATACGCTTGTACAGAATTATATCACAACTAAATTAAACTTACTTGAATCTTTCGAGCACTGTTTCTCTTTTTGGTTTCTTCTTCTAGTTTGGCGTTGTATAGTTTAGCACATAGCATTTGCATAGCCTTCTCTTTGTTTCTAATTTGGGATCTTTCTTGCTGACATTCAGACACAATCCCTGCCAAAAATATCGTGACATTTAGCACTTAAGATTAACACATACTAAAAGAGTTCTGCAATTTCTGGAAGATTTTTTGTATGTTACATTAGGCTGTTACATTTGGATTGTGAATGTAGAAGTCCAGGTTTATTAATGAGTAATGATACATTTTGGGAGAAAAGTGTAGGCTGATTTGCACAGGTGTTTTAAGCTATAAGACAAGAAATTTAATTCAGTGGAAATTTATTTCACCTGAACAACAGATGGATAATGAAATAAAAGCTATGTGATGTGATCTGAATAAAAGACCCCCTCAATACTCGTAAATTTTGGCCACAGTTCCAGGAAACGTAGGAACAGTAAAATACACGAGATAGAGAGTACGTAGAATATGATCAGAACATAAAAAAGTGGGCACTATTTTATTGTAAAAATTAAAAGGGTGTGCTATCTCATCCCAAAACACACAATTAAAGGTAAGAAGTGAAAAGCCCAAAAAAGGAGCAGGGAGAAGAAATACAGTATGAGCTAGGTTGTTATTTGGATTTATTAAGTAGCTCTGGTAATATTAGAGGATGGTTTTATAAGATTACATAGTATTATCTTCTGAAAGACTTATTTATAAACAACTTTTTGGATCATGGTGAAGGTTTATAAAAAGATACAGGATGAGAGAAATAGAAGAAGTAACAGGACAATTTTAGGGGAAGAGAGAAATGAAGAAGGGAAAGGTGGAACAGGAAAAAGTCAGGAGATAATGTGAGGTATGTTAACCATGTATAACTGCAAAAAATTTGCAATACACTTTAAGATTTCTATGAGACACCCTAATAACTGCCATCAGCAAAAACTAAGATCAGTTGCTGGTTTTAGTTTGTTGTATTTTTATCCCAACATGCAAGCAATCCGAAACATTTTTAATCTGGAGTATCTTTTTGTCACCATATAGTGAACAGAATTTTATCCTCTCCACTCCTTGCCTTCTGCTTCACTAAGGTGATGCAACAAGTGCAGAATGGATTGATGTTTTAAACAGATACAAAGAAATGGGTGGCAAAAATCTGGATACACGAAGATAAAGAGTGCTTGGGATTACCCTGAAACCTTGTAAAGTCTGAGTAATGTTTGTGGTAGAGAAGAGGAAAAGTTAAAACACAAGGAAAGTCAAGAAGGCTGTTGTGGATTGCTCAAAGGGAAGTAAAAGGCTTAGGAATGGCAATAAAAAGCCCCCATATGACAGCTAAAATTAGGTAGTGTTTGAGGGTGTATCTTATCCCTGCTATGTTTCCTAACCTGAGCCAGAGGGATGGGCCTCCTAATTATGTGTGTCATCTACAGGAAAGGAGCCAGCAGACGAATGGAAGCTGGCATCCTGAGAAGACTGCAATTAAAAGTAATGTTTTAATATGGAAATAGCACAATCTCTCTTTTGGAGACTAGTGAAGAAAATCATTAGATTTCAACCTACTCCATTTTTCAGTGTAATTTTCATTATTTGAATGCTTAAATATAATTTTTTGATAGGAACTGATCTGGATGCTTTTAGAGCATCATGTTTAATAGCTAAATTGATAGCTTACCTACTGAAGCCAGTGGTCTACACTGTTAAAAACTGGAGTGAGCACAAGATGATGCATTTATAGTATGAATAGACGTGAAAACTACATAAAACCTCTGCTCTACTGTTGCCCAGGTTTGAAACTAAAACCAGTGTTTCAAAAGAAATTCTGACAGCAGTTTAGGAATGTAGATCTTGTACTAAGGAAAAAATGAAGCAGCACCTGTTGGAATGTGAACTATCCGTACAGCACTATCTGTGGTATTGACATGCTGGCCTCCAGCTCCACTAGCTCGCTTTGTTTCTATCCGTAGATCTTTGGGACTAATTTGCAGCCTCATCTGTCATGGGAGAGAGGAAAAAAAAAAGTATTTTATGTTGTTTCTTTCTATACAGATATCAAATATGCACAGTCAGTTTACTTCAGAAAGCACATTCACGCAAGATCAAACTTCTGAACGTTTATGAGTGGTAGTTCACATTCTCTTACAAACGTACTCATAAAACTTGGTAATCAGATTGGAATGCATCATGATGGAACCCCAGAAACCAGCCAAATAGTAACCTAACGCATAACCATCGCTTAGCACTAATTTTCCTCTCTTCTGAGAGCTCTGCATCCTCTTCCAGCAGAGTTAACCAATTTGAGCTTGATTAGATGGTTTTAAAATGAAATGGAAGACATTCCCTTTTTAGGCTTTGGAGTGCAGCAACAGTCTCTTTGAGGAAGGAGCAAGACAATTTCAAGAAAGTACAGGAAGGAGTAACATCTTTGCCAATCTCCTAGGTCAACACGAAACTAAGATCAAAACAAAGCTTTAATTCTTAGCCCATTGCTTTTAACCAAGCAAATACAGCAAGACAGAATTATCATACACTTTAGAACAGGCAAGTGAGGACAGTACAAAAATGGGGAAGAGGAAGTGCTAGAAGAAGTAATCTATGAGCCTGGTAAAATGATTCAGTCTTTTGTTACTTTGCAGAAAATGTAGTTTTCCACAAAACACGTGAGACAGTCAGTGAATTTTCAAGTCATAGTCAAGTAAACCGACTTTCCTGAGATTAGGATTATGAGAAAAGACGGAAATTATTTATTTCACCCCTGTGATAAAAATAAAATAACAAATATGTCCTAGTTTAAAATTAAGATTAAAAAAGTCATTAATGATAAGTCATGATAATAACGAGAGAGGCAGAAAACACTTGGTATCAAACATTGCTCCTGGTAGTGTCTGTTATACTAAACGACAGATATTACCTCAGTGGGCTGGGGTAATACTGCAACAGTCATTGTGCTGGTGTGAATGCGTCCTTGTTTTTCTGTCTTTGGTACTCGCTGAACACGATGCACTCCTCCTTCAAACTTCATGTATCTGTAAGCCTCAACACCTGCTATACTGGCTACTGCATGTCTTAGGCCACCTTAAATACAGAAGAAAAACAGCTGTAAACCTTTAAGAACTGTTGGTACTATACTGTTATACTTCAAACAGTGTATTTCCACACCACTGGCATTTGTTTCTTAAAATTATGAATTTACCATTTAAACTCTTGGGCAAAATTATGCCAAAAATGCAAGAAAAATCTTAAAGCCATATATATTTACTCACACACTATCTCAAAAGGGAAAAAACTGTCAAATTATTTTTATAGAGTCCAATTTAATTTCTTAAACACATTTTTTATACATTTTATATACACTTATATACATTTTTTCCTGGACCGAACAGAACACAGGTTTCTGCATCTCCTACCAACACCTCCTGCAAAACACTTCACGGCAACACCCTACAAGCATTGAACAGCTTGGAACTCGGAAATCAAGCCCATAGCAATCATAGCTTTGGGCTCTACTAGTTTATGACATTCTTGATCTTCTTGTTTGCTGGTGTGCAGTATAAGAGAAGGATCAGAGAACTGATGGCACTATAAATTAATATAACTTTTCACCCATTTTTGTTTTTAATGCAGCCCAATTCCCAAATCCCATTCTCAGTACAGTGGATGGTGTGCCAAGGGAATGACTGAAGAAGACACAGGTGGCCTTGAAAGAGTATTGCTCTTCAAGGCTTGCAATATGGAACCACAGCTGAGGAAAAGAAGAGGCACATCCTTCTCCAAAATACTGGTTTAGGCTATCTCTCAGACTAAGGAACTCAATCATAGGGACAAAACATCAGTTTTTTAGAAAAGGAAAAAGAAGGCTCTTGATCACTATGTGTTTGCCCCTTTCATATAAAATGTCCCAATCTATCCTGAAATTTGATTTACTCAGAACAAGGGTATGAGTTTGCACTCATTTTTTTATGTGGCACCTTCTACCCAGATCGGGGAAAAATCCCATATCTGTGGCTCTGCATGACACTACAGGGTGAGAAGCAGTGGATAAATAATGACATGCGAGTTTGTGCTTCAACATGTGCGCTGAATCTTCAACATGCTATTTTTGCACCATGGCATTCCTTGGGTTAGGTCAATAAAGTCATTTAAGAGTGGACTGTAACCTATTTTTTACTGCAGCTTTATTTAACATTCACCTCATTCACACATGTTCACCTTCAGATTTCAAATTCAGGAGTTCCTTGAAAAAGGGGAGTTTGACATTTTAACATATGACCTTGTTTTTGCTCATGTGATCAAAAAAACGGAATGTGGGTAGGATGTAACAGCCTAGTGTCACCAGCATCCTTAGCCCCACTCTTACTCAGCACAGCACAGACTCTTTGAACCTGAGGGTTCAAACATCCATTTCATTAGTTGTGCCATGTATAGTGCCCCTACCTCCCAATTTATTTCCAGCATCTCTTTTGATAACATGTGGTTACACAAAATCAAAAAATACGCTGCAAGAGGCTGACAAAAGCTAGGGCTGCCTTTATTTTTCCCAAGATTTACATCCTAAACGTTACTTTCAGTGCACAGACAGGCTCTCAGCAAAAACAGATTTTAAAATAAGCATATAGCCATTAAAAAAACCTAGCCCTTTCAAAGAGAAAATATGGATAGATACATACCAGGTTAACATATTAGTTCAATTTCCCATTTAAGGCATTAATGAGAGTATCTCTGAGGGTGTGGGTGAGCTTTCACCAAAACGGTAGCCAAGCCCAACTCCCTTTTTCTTCTAATCATAGGACTGCAAGCTGAGTCAGACCTGACTTACAACTATCCCAGAACAGAGCTTTTAAGCCAAATCAGTGGACTGATCCAATCAGCATGGTGGCCTCAAAACTGCTAGAACTGAGAAATAAAAAACATGCAGCTGGCTGGAAGGTGAGACAGGCCTTGCTTAAGCTGACTGAAAATGTGCTCTGAAGGTGAAGCGTATGAGACTGCTGGGGTTTACCTAATCCAAGTCTTGCATCAATGGAAAGGGCAACTCTCCTCTCCCCCTAGTACATGAAAAAAAGAAGACCCAAACTCCTCCTCTTTTCTGTTTACATCCATCTAACCTGTACAATGTTTATTCCACTTATTTAAAAAAAAGAAAGTGAACAGATAGCTTCTGCTGGCTTTGAAGGCTGAACTGGTTCAGCTCTTGGCAAAGTGTTTGCCTGGTCGTGAATGGGGATGAACATGACTCTGCTCTTTCAGCAATAAGATGCATTGTAGCATGAAGCTTCTCATCCTTGTCTCCACTTATGCTGTACAAACAGTTTACCTGGCACATGAGCTCTTGACCATACAAGAAGTTTATTAATATTAACAAACCTAGATAACAGAAAACAAAGAATTCAAGTGTCATAAATTAAAAAAAAAAAAAAAGTGTAACAATTGAATCATTAGCAGCCACTCTAGAGGGGAGTGAGCCACTAGAGGAAGAAGCCTGAGTTCATGTTCATCAACTTGTAATAAGATCCTTGCTAAGAACTCTAAAGAAAGTTATTCGAACATTTTACAAATATAACACTTGGAAAAATCAAAGTATAATAAAGACTTTAAGAGCTGTTACAGGTGAACTATATCCAAATATCCCATTTCTTTATATTATAGATGAGATACTATTAAAAACAAATTTGTTTTAGATTAAATTTCAAGAATTGTTTTAATAAAACTGATTCCTGTATATCACTAGATCCATAATAATAAACAGATTTTCAATCTCCCACCAAACTAATCTATAAACAATAAATCATTAGACAACTAAGTAGAACAGTGTAGCCAAATAAAGTTTACATAATCTTTATTAAAAAACAAAAAGCTAAACCAACATACCTGTATCACTTTCTAAATTTCCTTCTGCCAAGCACTTATCTTTCAATACTTTTAAAATGTAGAAAAGAAGTTACTAATAGACAAGTTTTCTTTGTAGCACTTCAGTATTTTAATAGTATTTCTGAAATGGAGTTTCATTTCCAAGTACAGAAGCAGAGGAAAAGTGTACTCAGACATTCAAACAATATTACACTTCTACAATTAAGATAGTGCAAATATGCTTCCTTTACTTAGGAAATTGAAGTGTCATATTAACAAGTGTTCCATCTTGAATTAAGAAATTACAATATTTTCATTACTGACCTATTTCACTGGGAAAGTATTCTAACACTTCAAATTTCCACTTTTTATAAGCAGCATATCGTTGATACATATCAAATATCTCCGAGGTGAACAGCATGGCTTCCCGCCCTCCAACTCCGGCAGTTACTTCCACAACAAGATCACTCTCATCTGTTTCTTCTGAAGGAATCAAAAGCAACACTATCTGTGAATACAAAAGCACCCAGCTAAGACTCCCCTCTGACACTGCTATCCACACCTGAGACAGTATAAAACTCCAGACAAGTCTGTAACTGATCTAGGCTATCTTCCCCTGACCTGAGGACAGGCTTCAGCCAGGCAGAGCTGTGTAAGGGGGATGCTGCATTGCAGGAAGGCTCCCTGTGTCTGTTCACAGGAGCTACACAGGCCTCTCTCTCGAGCCACAAAGCTTCACAGAAGATTTAAATGCATCAGGAGCACTATGAGGATAAACCATAGGATATATGCCTATTCTTGCAAGACAACTGAATATCTCCCTTCTAATCAAATTCCCCTTTAATTCCCTCTCAGCTGCAGAGCTAAGAAGGTTTGGATGCTCAGGAGCACAGTCCTTCAACAACAACACAAATGTATTATTCTTTTATTTATTTTAAAATGAAGAGCCTGATTTGCAGAAAAAAGATACACCAAAACTGAAAAAATGATCAAAATTTTGCATGCTGGATTAAAACTCTGGATGATTTGCAAATGCTTTTAAATCCTCTTTCTTTACTAGCATTAGGTGGTGTTTCTTCCACAGATGATGATTTCTTTTGGCAGAATTATAAATATTTACAAAAAATACTTATAAATGATTACTAAGATAAGAAATACTTATAATACTTACACTGTTGTATTGTTGCTGGAGGAATAAAGAATGTGACCACAGTATTTTCTACAGTAATATTAAGTTAAACCTGTTTATGTAAAAATTTTTTTGTTAAATAACACAGATACTGCGTAAAATTTATATAAAGTGGCAGCCTAGTGAGGTTACATAGTATTAATTTTTTTTTCAAAAACCATTGGTGAGTGATACTAGGTAAGTTTAACATTTCCAAGGGCTAAAGAGTTGGACACCCATAAAGGTACACCCAGACACGACAAACTACAGCACATCCTTAAAAAGATACTTTGGTTAAAACATTTTCAGGTGTAAACAGGCACCTGCTTACAGGATGTCTTTTAGCACCTGATTTTTTCATTTTCCTTAGCTAACACACACTATTTGAGGAGTATAACTAAAACAGAGGGGAGAAGAATTTATCACGTACATCTTGATGAAAGTCATAGAATCGTTTGAGTTGGAAGCGGCCTTAAATATCCCGTAGTTCCAACACCCCCAAGAAGACAATTTGGCTTTGTTAATTGAAGACTGGCAAGGAAACAGAGACTTTATAAGGGGATCTAACCTGTTGTTTCAGTTCAGCTATCTCTCCTTCACAGGAAGCAATTTCTGTTTCTGCAAGTTTCCGGAAATCTTCATTCTCATCTGAAATATCAGTATGGTTAATCCTCAGACTTATATCAGTCCCATTCTGAGAAAATCTTCTGAAAAAAATAACCACATGAAGACCTTAACCTACCAAAAAAAGCCCCCCAAACCAAAACCAAATTACCACACAATCCCTCCTTTCCCCAAAACACTAAACCTGTCAGAAAGTCAAATTACTAATATGGTCTGTAAAGAACTTACTAAGTACATATTAAGTGTTTTCTAATCCTGTGCAGGTATAAGACATGAGAAAAATCTGAAATAAAAGAAGTTCCACTTAAACATCAAAAACTAAAATCCAAGCCAAACATAAAACTTGATTACGGTACCAGTGGTCAAACAGTGGCACAGGTTGCACAGACTGGTTGTGAATTTCTGTCCTTGGAGATACTCAAAACCCAACTGGGCGAAACCCTGAGCAACTTGTGGGTGATCCTGCTTGAGCAGGAGGGTGGACTGGGTGACCTCCAAAGGTCCTTCCCACACCAGCCATTCTTTGGCTCTAAAAATCTGCTTTCTGTATTTCAGTATGGAAAGATTTAAAGAGCACAGCGGCTCTACAACTGGCACTCTTTCTTAAAAGGGCTGATACCCCAATCACTGTATGCAAAAACCTGAATACTACAGTTCTAGGGAATAGTTAATCATCTAACGAATGTTTGCTGATCCAAAAGTACTGCTTTTCTACATTTTAGTTTTCTAACTACTATCAAAATGAAGTTTGATTCTGGGTAAAAAAATACTCCATTATATGGCAGCACTGAAAGTCTGCAGTTCCTGACACAATACAAAGTCAAATCACAGTGTGGAGACACCAGACTCAAGCGCTGACATCTATGACTGCCAAAACAGCGTCAGACAGGCAGACTAGGCTGTCTTGGCAGCAAGGGAAAGATGGATTAAAAAAAAAAAAACAAAACCCCACCAAAATTTAAAAGTTTTCTATCCCGGATTTGTTAAGAAATAGGTTCCGGTATCAGCACTTCCCACGCCGGCGGAAGTACTTTCCTCACTCATTCGTACCCTCGACCTCTGCTCGGGCGGCTTCTCTGGCTCCGCAAGGCCCGAGGAGGCCGCCCGAGGCTTCTGCAGGTGACACGTGTGTCACCGTCACCCCCCCGCCCGGTGACACGCGCGCCGCTCTCCCGCCGCCGGGGCGCGCCTCCCCGGCAGGTGCACGGCGCCCCGCGCCGGCCTCCGCCCCGCCCCC
>WEKY01027191.1:39246-58315 GCA_013390045.1 Picathartes gymnocephalus
GCCCCGCGCTCAGCTCGCGCCGCGCCGGGACCGGCCATCCCACCGGCGCTGCCCACCGGCTCCGAGCGGGCGGCGCGGCGGCCCGGTAGCCTTGCGCCGCACGCAGGGCCCGCGAGAGCAGCCGCATGTCCGCTTCGACCGGGAGCGCGGCCGCTCTCCTGTCGCCCGGGCGTCTCTGCGGTGCCGGAGACGCCCGAACGCGCTTGACAGCCCTCCTTCCGGGTTTCCGGAAGTTGCCGAAGCCACTCGGCGCTTGCTTCGGGCGCAGTCGGAAATCATCGGGACTCTGGTGGCGGAAACGGCCGAAGGGGTTCGGATTCCCTCGGTTCGCGCCGTCCCCCTGTGCGGCGGGCGGGCTCTGATTGGCCAGCGCTGACGGGGCGGGGCTCCGCCTCATGGCCCCGGCAGGGTGCCCCGGGCGCCCCCTGCAGGCCCCGGAGAGGGGATTTAGTCATTCTGAACAACAACAACAACAACAAAAAATACCACAAAAGCCTGACGCGCCACCAAATTCTCCGTACCCCAAGCTTATAGCAGGACTTCTGAGCAAGAGCCTCGGGGGTACCGAGGTTTTTACCGGGGCAGTTTAAAGGCTGCACAGATGAAAGGTTGGTGGGAAGTGTGAGCTGGGGCTTTGGATATCCAAGTTACTCTTAGAGACCTCCTCTCCCTCCAGAAGAAATCTTCAGAATTAAAGTACGCTGAGGAGGAACATGCAAATATTGTGGAAGGATGGCCCCCCAGTGAAAGCAGGTGCAAAATTAACCATTTAGAGGAAAATAAATGAATTCTCAGAGGAACAGAAAAGGGCAGTTAAAAGTGCCTTCACATCAGAGATTAGCGGTGACTATAAAAGATAACCCATTTACAAAATACACATCTGAGTACAGTGTTTTACGTGTGAGTTTTAAGTGGAAGGCAGCGAGGATTCAGCCATTTAGGAACTGTGTGTTGTGGGATGATCAGGGCAAATCCCTCCTGAAATGCAGACTGAGTGCATATTACCTTGTTTTAGTTAACATCATTAATGAGATTCTTGGCTAAACTCAAAACAGTTTGAAGAATATGCTTTATTATAAAAATGTGCAACTATCCATAAAATTTTATTAGGCAGTATTTTATATTACAATCATTGAAGGAGTCAGAGTTCTGTCTTTCCCTTTCTTCTGTCCTTGTTCATGTCTTACCAGAACTAGGCAAGCATATCTTACAACTAAATTACACTGTTGGAATAACAGTAACTTACTTATGAAACAGTAGCAAATTGTTATTTTCACGAATATAATATCAAAAGCAAGAGTAATTCTTGAAAACGTAAGTAGTTTCGGTAGTCAGAAAAAAAAACTTGGAAGTTTTTGTTCCATGATAGAAATCCAAAGGCCAGTGTGAGAATTTGTTATTCAAAATATTAAACATTAAAATTAATGGTTATATAAAAAATGTTTTCCTATGATTTTAAGTGTAATGTTTTGGATAAGGTGTATTGGCAAAATACAGTCTAGCAATAATTTATAAGTAAAAATCACACTCAAAGACCTTTGTGGAGAATGTACAGTCTGTGTGAGTTGTCTGGCACTGATAAAAACTCCAGGCCATCACTTATGAAACCTCACCCACCAAAAGCTTCCCTTGCACCCACTACTGTCGCCCATGAAGGTTCTTGAAGTCTTCTTCCAGAGGAGTAAAGGAAAACTGACCCAATTTGTGCTTTAAAAGACAAAATATTTTGATATTCTGTAGCAATGAATGAGTCTAACTGCTGTGTGAGCCCAGCTTGTGAAGAGACCTATGGAAAACTCAGGAAACTTAGAGTAAGGCATAGTTTAAGATAAAGCTTTTGAGAAAAAGTAATCTGAGTGATTGTAATGTAATCAATGACTGATTGTCAGCCTTTGAATCACCTAAATTGTATCTCTGTTTTAAATGAGAAGGTTGAATTTCCACAGAATGAGTTCATGGATAAAGGAAGGGGCAAAATCTGGCTTTTGGTATAAAGTGATATGCAAACACTGTTTCTGTCAAGTTTTTGTCCAGCTGATTTTGGCACTATTATTGCTTTGTTCTTTCATCCCAACAACATCATTTGTACTGCTGCCAGAAGTATTCAGGACATGTTCGAGCAGGGCTGATGCTTTGTCACTGCAAATGTACTCAGGATATTGGTGAACAGGACAGGACTTTTGTTGTTGTGTCCAAGTCCCAGAATGTGCTACAGTACTACTCTTGGGTCTCTTAAAAAATAACAGCATTACAGGTTGAGAAAAACTCTATTTGGAAGCTAGTAGTTAGACAGGATTCAAATCAACTTGGAGGAGACATTGCAACTGTCTGTCTATGTGCAACTGTAATTTTTTGCTTTGTTGGATTTGATAAGGGCTCAGGCTCTGTTGGCTGGGTCAACAATGGCAGGAGCAGGCTCCCAGACATTGTGGAAATATAGACTTTACTCCTTGTGGTGTAGAGAGTTGCTGAAGTTAGACACTTTCTTGTATCAGCTTTGATTGCTTTTGAATTGGTGTTGTGGAATACTTCTGCTAAATGGCTTTTGCAATCACTTCCTGCACAGGGACGTTGTGGGTTCCTGAGTGGGCTCACAGCATGGTCAGTCCAGCAAGCTGCTCTTACTGAAAAAGCCCCCTGCCTGATTTTAGATATTGGCTCCACGGACATAGGCTCCTTGTAATTGAGTTTGCTGCCTAGGGAATCAAGTTTGGTGTGAGGTGACATCTTAAACCCTGGCTGTTGAAGGTAGAGTGTAGATCTCCTTTATTTGCTCGGTTTAGACCACAGCCTAGCAGCACTTCAGCATGCTTTTAATTTAAAAAATAGCTATTGCTAGCTGAAGTCTGGTTTTTGTCCACTTTCTGTTGTCCTGCAAACAGCCTGTGTGGACTCCACAGGTACTCAAGTGAGTTATGCACTGGCTGTGGACCTGGACATGCTATGGCCACATTTCCATAGTACCATGCTGTAGCTGTTTAACCTGCAGCCCAGCCACCTGTGGCACCGACCTGTCTTTTCTCCATCAAACCTCTAGTCTCCTTCATACCACATATGCCTTCAGGCTAATTTGAATGCTCATGATATTGTCTGTGTGCTTTGCTTCACCCTGGGTATCCCCAACTACTTTAAGCTCAGTTATGTGAAGGCTGTCTGTAAACAGCTAAGTTGAACACATGCGTAACACAATATGATTCAGTTTCTTTGCAGCCTAAAGGACAGGAGGGTACAGAAGTGTTCTGTTTATTTTTGGCTCTTAGGCATTAGGCCCTATTTGACAGAAATTTTAAACACCAGGCAAAAGTGACAAAAACATAACTCTCTGTAGTGCACTTGCTATATACATTCTCATGAAAAACTGAAATACAAGTTAAATACATACTTATTTTATTCCAAGCTATA
The DNA here is from genome assembly GCA_013390045.1 of Picathartes gymnocephalus. Taxonomy (NCBI): domain Eukaryota; kingdom Metazoa; phylum Chordata; class Aves; order Passeriformes; family Picathartidae; genus Picathartes; species Picathartes gymnocephalus. Next base: position 42,649 of record WEKY01027191.1, read on the forward strand.
GAATAAGTGTATTTAGGCAGTTTTTCAAAGTGTGTTGTACACTGCATGCACAATAAATCAGTTTAATAGCTTGACTTTTTTACAATTTGTGTTCAAAGAACTGTATGATAGGCAATGAGATCATGTTACTTATTACCCATTTGGACAACATCCATTTTTGTCATAAAAAAATTTGGGAAACCCAAAGCAATAAACAAAATGTATATTAAATATTTTAATATGAGCATTTACTCCAAGAAAGAAACTTTACATGCTATGTTCAATTTTTTAAATCCCTCCCAATAGAGGATTTTCGACAAGAAATTTTGAACGTGATTTCATTGCAGTATAACACTGAAGATTGGTGTAATATTTTTCAAAATGATGTCACAGTTTCCAAATACAGATTTTGGAACCTTATGCTAGAAATCAAGGTAATATTTTAGGGCCTGCACATCTAGCTTTAAAACTGTCTTGAAAGGATGACTTGTCTGTGTTCACAAGAACTTCTACCTGTGTGAAATATCTTATAAAGATAGCTTATGACTAGCAGGTCACCATCAAATAGTAACATTAAGAATATTCAAGTCTACATTTGTCAAGACTTATGCATGCAGTTTTGTCTCTTACACATTGCTTAGATGTGTGCACTAAATGTGTTGTGCCTCAAACACCAACAACTTCAAATTACACTATGTAAATATATACATAGATGATGGTGTATATGTTTAGTACCAAGTAAATATAACTAGTCAAATGATACTAGACATATGTAGGACCATAGTTAAATTGCAATTAAGAAAAAAGCAAGAAAAATTATTTTTTTTTCTAACAGCATTTCACAGTAGAAGGAGGCAGTCCTTTCTTACTGAATTTTCCCCCCTCAGGATTTGTAAACATCATAGCTCGTATTCTATTAGTATAATAATTGAATATTTTATTCATAATGGTAAGTAGCTAACCAACATGAATAAAGTTGTCATAACACGGTAGCACTTTCAGACAAAACAGGTATTTATTAAAAGAAACATTTATAAATATTTTGTCTTGCATTTTAAACTACATTTTCATAAATAACAATATTTAAAAGTGCTGAATATGGTAGGATAGTCAGCAATGCCACTGTAAACAGATTTGTTTTTTCCGCTTTGCAGATTTTTGTTTTAGATCCCATTTTGTCAAACACTACAACAGTTAAAATATTTGCATAGGGAATAGAGAATAGCCCTTTTAATCATCTCCTGAATTCTATATAAATTACAAAACCAAATGAGTTTAAGAAACAGTTTGTTAGATTGTTCGTATATATATCCAAAAAAAGCACACAGGTTTCAAGTAAAAAGAATGACTAAAAAATTCCCCAAACCTGCTATCTGAAGCATGTTCAATAAATTAAGAAAATGAGAGGTAGTAAAACAAAGGGGAAAAAAATAAGCCCCAGAAGATAAACTAAGACCTCCCAGTTACTGTGTCACAGCAGACCTGCCTCGGCAGCAGCAGCTCCCGCCAAAGCCGGCACTGGAGGCTGCCCGCGGGAAGTAACTGAGTGGTTGGAGCCGACTGTGTTTTGGCCAGATTCCACTCGAGGACACAACTGCCAGACCTTCCAGGCCAATCCAAAGTGATGGGCTTATGCCATGTTTAGTCCTATGTACGTGAGAAGAACCTCGCCTCTTAAGTCTTAGTATGGTTGTCAGTATTAAATATATATATATATAAACACACACATATATATATTTAACAAGTACTCGGAGCAGTTTCTTGGTATATCTTTAGCAGTTTATGAGAGATGTTAACACTCATTTTGCTTGTATATGGTAGGTATGAAGATGGGGTTTTTTAAGTTCCAAGTCACTATCTCTTTAAACATCAAAATGTGTCCTGAAACTGGACATTTTTTGATAAAAAGGCCAAGCAAACACCTATTAAAAACACCATGGCAGCCTAGTGATGGAGTACTGTGCTGCCTTAGCTCTGATTAAGGGCTCAGTACAGGAATCTTTACCCAGGAAAGATACCCATTGTGTTTCCATAGGTATTTTGCTTGAGTAAGATCTGTGGGTTTAGAAGCCCTTGAAGTTTGGTTTAACGTTACTTTCCAAACCCCTTGTTTTCAAGGAGTTATTCAAAATCAATGAGGCTAGAAGCTAAGTCTTTTTTAACGCGCCACCTTGTAAAACATTACTTCATTTAAAAACATTTTTTACTGGATTTAGCTTTCAAAAAAAAATATCTTACAGAACGGATGCAATTCATCAAAATGTTCTAAAATGCTCTAAAATGCTACATGTAGGCAATCTTTTATTAAATTTCTTTATTCAAAAAACTAAATTATCAAGCTTTTTGTGTTGTTTCTTGTTTTTTTTTTTTTTTCTGAAGTACATAACATTATACAACAGTGTTAGAACTGGATAGCCAGTCTTTAATAAATCAATTACAGTATCTGACATCTGAACTGTACATTGAAAATCTTTGTTCTTTTAACAATTAAACAATATCAGCGCATAGATTGTGTCACCCAGAAATGGATCCCTTTAAGTGTTTTGTGCTTTTTTTTCCTTCTTTTATGCTTCTTTTTCTTTGACATTGCAAACTCTGTAATGAAAATGCCACAGTTTTGGCAGTGAACAACCAGAGGAATCCTCCGCTTGATTTATTTTAAATCAACAGTGATAAATAGCTCTTTTTCTCTGTACAGAAATATTGGCTTCAAAAAGTCAGTGTATTGTACTCAGTAGAGCATGTAGAGTAATGCTACACCTTAAAAATTGGCTTCTTAGTTAGTGATGCTAAAAAATGCAAGCCTCTTTCTGGTTTGCTGCAATTGTTTCTATGTACCATAGGACTGTATTGCACAAAAAAAAAGTTTTTAAATACAGATATAATTTATGTTATTGGATTAAATATTGCAACAACTAAGTGGTAAGTGAAGCAGTTTTACCTTGCACATGCAGTGTGAGGATACACAAGGAGACTGTTTGTAAAACTACAAATACATCATTGCAATCTTGACTGCAGTAGGGTGGAAGGAATGTGAAACAAATGTATTTTGGCAAATCCATTGTTCCCCTCCCACGCCATCTTGAGCAGGGAGGACCTTAGTAAAAATGTAGACAGAGACCATAATATGTATTTGTTTTCTTCACAGTAGCCTGAGTAGTGCTAAACTGTAGTTCTCCAGGAACCCAGCTCCAGATGTTATTAAACTACTTTTCTTCCATCCCACCCACCCAAAAAAAAAAAATCAAGTTATTTTATTTGAGAATTAAAACTAAGTTTCAGAAGTAGAGCCTGTAATACTTTCAACAAGAGACTTATAAATCTGAGAGTTCAAAAACCTTGGAAAAGAGTCTCTGTGCATCAAGGTGTATATCTGGAGCTGGGCATCTTCATACATGTGAGGGCTGGGATCCAACAAGTTTCTGTTGATCACTTCTCTCACCCGGGAATCAAGGCTAACCTGAAGAAGATGAGCACAGAATAATAAGACAATAACATTGGAAAAGCTGTAATATGTATCTTTATTTCTCAGAGCTCCTTTGAACATGCTGAGTTTATCAGTTATTCAAGTAATGCTCTGTGCTTCTTTCAAAACCATCACACAATTACTGTGTAATGCACTGAGACAATCAACTCTATTTCAGTTTTGACTTGGTCTTTTTATCCATCTTAAGATCTGTACAATGAAATGCAGCTGTATAGCAGATTAAATGCAGTGCAACTGCAGTTTTCCAAAATATATTATTTTACCTTAAAAAAGAATTTGTATGTATATAAAATTATTTCTCTGAAATTAATGTTGAATTACCCTCATTCAGAGAGCTGCAGGGTTTTTTTCTGAGCATTTGTGGTTAAACCTTTGAAAGATTTCTATTCATCATTCTTATCTGGCTGCCCTAGAGATCCTTTTTCCTGTTTTTTTTCAGGTGCTACACTACTTCTTCACAGACTACCTAGGAATTTTTATCATTTTTATTGTGTTAATCTCTCCATTAATATTAACTATTTCAGATTTGTTCTTCTTTTCAGGACTCTTTAACATCTGGTAGATTAGCATCAATAGTTTCAGGAGATCATATATCCTTATTGAAGTGGTTAGCAAGTTTCAGTTTTAGCTTCTCATTTACTTAGCATTTGTGAATGAACTCCTGTGTCTAGGCAGAAAAGGACATATTATGCTTGGGATGAATGCCCAGATGATTTTAGAATATCCTTTAGAAATTTGACTGAATGTACAGTTTATCCACAAAATGCTCTAAAACCTAGTAAATTAATGTGTTCTGGATTAAATGAAATGGCAGTAGCAACAAAGCCCACTGGGACCAGCAGGGGTTTACTTAGCTAAGAAGAAAAGAGCGAAAATCCTGAGTAGAGAAATGCCAAGCAGAGATCAGTTAATATACTGTGATTTACACGAAGTTGCAATCTGGCCCCACTGCTCTGCAATCATACAAAGATATTCATACTGTCTGAAGGATTGACTTCAACCCTGGAAAGCTCCATGTATTAAGATACCTTGATACATGAAGGATGGTAACCAAGATGAAAATTCAGAATATGTTTGGATGTGTGAGCCTGCGCTTTCATACATGGTGAAGCAAAGTCTTTTTGAAGTACACTGGTGTGGTGTGGTATGATACGGTACAGTACTGAGAAGTAAATATGCATTTTCATTCTGTCTCCAGTACCAGATGTAGATTGTGGCATTGTTAGTTTGTTGGCATATTGGAGTATGCTACTGACAGCTCTTTCTCCTCCAATATTTGCTGCCCCTTGGTTATCAGTCACAAGGCACAACTGTGAGAGACCAGTGGGGCTGCTCAGCCAGTGAGTGTGGGCAGGAGTACAGTGCTATGGTAGTTTTGAGTGGCAGTGTTGCAGCCATGTGTCTTCAGAATGCATCTGAATAGATTTCAAGCCCAGACCATTGCATTTCTGCAGGACAGAAAGGACACACTAAGATGTAAACAATTCTCCCTCTGACAAGCAGGCACACACATTTATATCAACAAAAACAGTTTGTGCAGCTAATTGGTTCTTCAATATCAAACATAATAGCTGGGATAAAAAACCCCTCAAATTTGGCAGGATAGTGGGGTTTTGAGCCACTGAGCATAATAAAGGTTAATTGCGCTTACAGAATGCAAAAACCAAAATTAATTATGGAACTGTTAATTTGCATTATATTTTTTCAGTGACTCACTAAAGCCAGATGGCAAAACTCGTTGGAATTACTAAAGGTATTTTCTTGTTAAACAGATGAATACAAAGTATCCGTTTAGAACACTAAGACCTTCTGCCTCAATAACTTCTTTACTGAACGAGTCATGCTAAATATTTCAGCTTTCATGCCAAAAGCTAACATCTGCATTGGGATGCCTGGATGAAGAAGAATTTTTCAGTTCCCATGCTGTTCTAATGCATTGCAAACAGTTCTTGTTTGCTTCCTAAGATTTCCTGTATGGACAGGAGCAACTGAATTGATGAGAGCTGTAGGCATCCAGTGCATCAAGTTTGTGAGCAGCTTTGTTAAACTCTAAGTCAAACAATGCTTAGTTAGTGTTTGAATTTTAAATGCTGATTGGTCTTAGCTTAAAAAGACAATTGAGCATTCATACCTATCTGGTAAAAATATTGTATTAGAAGAAAAACTTATTATTAGCTTGCTATATTGGCAATTGTATTTCACTCCAAAGCAAGAGTAGATACTGTGGCACAAGAGAAAATAATGGAGCTATAAATTGCTTTTGGCTTCATTCATATGAATGAAGTTGCAAATTATTACTAAATGCAGTGAAGAAGTAAAATGCAGGAAGCAAGGTCCACAGTGAGCATAAATTAGCATAACGCCATTGAGTAGGAATTCAAATGCAATGCACAAAGGCAAGGCAAAGAAGAAAAAGGTACATGATGTGGCCTAAAAAAACCTCTTCTATAGTGCTTATATATTTATATATCTCTTTGTATGACAAAACATGGTTTGATAGGGATACTTTTTCTTTACTACAGATGAAGATAATTTCAAAATTTGTCTATTTCAGTTAAAGAGTTGAATAAAATCTTGTATAATTCCCTAGATATTATACATTTCATTAGATAAAATATGTCAGCTTCATTCTTGGACTCTCACACAGGAATAACCAGCAGAAATTTGGATTTTCTCCCAGACAGCTGTAGCAGCAGATAAATCTATAATGATTCTGATTTAAATTCCTTAATTTTGGGGTCTTTTTTCCATAAATCCATTTGCATTACTTACTTCCTCTCTCTGTCTGACACGCAGCATTACTAAAGAAGCAAACCTATTTCTCAGCCTTCTCTTACTGGAGTTTTTTGAGCCTTATAGAGAACTTGGATGTGTTGTGGCTGGTAATGCTAAATGGCCCAGTGCCTGCATCTCCACTGTTCCTGATTTATTGTTCATATTGACTTTCATCTGACAGACTTTCAGGCCCTCACCTGGCAGCCCAGTGTATAACAGAAAATGCAAATGTAACATTTACAGCTTTACCTCTTTTGGTGATAGTATAGAAATGTAATCTTCATATATAAGTCTTGCTTTTTCTTCAATAACTTTCTTGTTCTGTTCCTTCTTTAGATCTTCACATGCAAGCCAGAAAAGCAGATTCTCCTCACTATACTCCGTTCTAAGAAACTCTCTGAAAAGGTTCCTCCCAGCTGGTGTTTTCATCATCTTGTCAAAATTCTGAGCCCAAGACAAAATTTCATCTGCAGTGGGGTTTTGGCTGCAAAAGCAAATATCATTACAAATATGCTTCTATTTTTATAACAGTGCTTTCATACATTTGTCCAAAAATTCTCCTTTCAACTGCACTTTAGTTCAAAGTGAAAACTGGAAGCAACAAGGCTTCAGCAGTGACAGGGAAATTTTGTTTGCTCTTCACTTGTGCATTCATTATTCCAATAGCCCACTAAATGTGTTTAATGTTATGAGACATGCACTTGACTTCTAACGAGTATTCTGCTACTCTTCTTAGCCATGTGGCTCAAAGACAAAATCCCACAACAGCACTGAATTCCTGCCTCTGCTGTTAAAGGAGACGTGATTCCAGGAGGCTGGAAATAGACTCTCTTTCATGAGGAGTTTAGATGACACCTGATGTCCCTGCCTGCGTCTTGTGGTGACTGTGTATGATTTGGTTTAGGAAGAACAAGAAAAACAAAAGGCTCTTGGCAGCCAAAAGCATACTAATGAGGCCAAACAAAGTAGTAATTCAGAGAGATTTTAAATTAGCATATTTCGCTGTGCTTGTACCTACGGGTTGCTAAGCTTCCCTCTGTTTCTTGCTGTTGACCTGAATGATGATCTTTTGGCTTGAGATGTGATGGATTTTGCTGGCAAAACTGGAGAAAGAAGAAATGGGGAAAAGTCCTTATTCCCATTTCCTGAAGGGAACTATTTGTGGCTTTTACCAGTGGATGCACTCATAAGTGATCAGAAGACTTACTCGTGTCACTAATTCATTAATGTACCAATGAATGCCTTAAGAAAGTAATTCTGCAAATTACTTAACAACAATTAAATATAGTTCTAAACTTAATTTTGAGCACTCACCCTCCCCTTCCTGATCCAACACAAGAGCTTTACTAGCTGTTGTCATTACTAGCTTCTGTCTAACCATGATGCACAGTAACTGACATTTGTCTGTATAATTTCTGTTCAAGTCAAATTATCAACTCCTACTCTGCATGCAAGGCAGACTGGATGATGGGAAGCTATTTGTGATAAATGATAAAACACAAAGGGTTTAATGTTTAAACTATCCTGCAAAAGTAATTGTAAGCTGAATGAAAAAGTTTAAACACAGATTTTAAGGTGAAAAGTCCTCTGAGGACTTTGCAGTCTCTGCTGAGGAGAGTCCAAAGAACCTGCTGAGTTGGATGGGGCTGACAAACCACCTGGGCTCTCTTACTGACTGTTGGGAAGCTCTCTTAACTATAGTATTTTGTAGAAATGTATGATATTGTCTTCTCATAAAAAACCATGATTAGCAATAAAGGCAATGCGTTGCTTGGGTTGTTTTAACCATCATATATGTCCTTTAAAGTTTTAATTTCCTTTTTATGGGTTTAGAAAACTCAGGGCCCCTGACAGATTACCATTTTTCCCCCACAATAAACATGGGCCCAAGCTTTGGACAGAAGTAAAAGCTCAGACTTTCAGTGTGATTAACCCAATTATGTATATGTTTTTTGGTTAATTCCAGTGAAACCATAGTTCAAGCTGTTTTATGAAAGGTAGCCATGTTAAAAATCTGGTCATGAAGTACACTTGTGATCATTAGTTTTTCTTCTTGCCTGGATAGACAGGAAAAAATGCTCTCACAGGTAGTAGAGGCTTCTTATAGAGACCTACATATGCAACCATCCATGCACTTTCCATTCCTCCCTGCAGTTCTTCCCCTCAAATCAAAAACTGTAAATAAGCCTAACTTATGAATGTCTCTGTGGTCATTTCATTGTCAGGACAGATTTTGCTTCCTTTTGTATAGAATTTTTTGGAGGAAAAGCAATTAAAAGGACATTTCCAAAGAATTAAACCCAAGACAATTCTTGATATTAGTTAAAGACAAAACACTTACTAGACAACAGTTTGACCAACTTACCATTCTTCTATGACTTGGATACTCTCCAGTTTGGTTGTATGTGTTGGCCTTCCTGCATTGTCTCCTCTATCTTCATTCCTAACAGTGAGGCTGCAATGTAGTACAACACTTTATTTTGTCTAGAGAAAGTTAATTTAAAGCAATGACTACAGTAATGCAAACTTTTAAAAGATACAGACCTATATAGGCTATCATTTTTTACTCTTGCCTCTAAAATTTTGGAGAAATTTTATAATGACTTTTATAATGACTTTTATAATGACTTTTCCGCTGAACTCTGATGGATATTAATTTACAGTTGCTATTAGCACATGCAGTTTTTTAGAAGCTCACATTTTATCCACTGAAAGATGGGCAAATACTTAGAGGTCATTTTTGGAGTGATTTCACTTGGTTAACTGAGAATACTAGCAACTGTATGAGTAGGGGGGATATGAATGTCTGAACTGAATATTGATGGGGCTTTGATGCCCGACCAGTTCTGGATAGTTTTTCAATCTTTATGAATGTTCCTTTTTCTCTCCCCAAGATACAGTGGCAGTAGATGGCTCAGATACAGAACTTAGCATGTGGCAGCTCCTTATGATTTCCTCTTCTGACCTAAATTTGCTTTCCATTCTAAAAGTAAAACATACCAAATCATTTATTTTTATGCAAATATCTTTTTAATCAGATTTGCTGTAGTGGTAAAGACTTCCTCTGTGTGTTTTCTCTGTGAATGTTCTGGAACATGGTATTGCCAGCAAACCCACAAGCTCTGGTAACTACTGAAATAAAGTTTAATGTTTTGAGTGACATAGATATTCACATGGAAAACCTTGTTCTGATAACTAAGCTGAAGAAGTGGAATGTAGTAAGGAGATGGACATTTCCTTTCATCAGGTGTTCCCTATGTGTCCAGTTGAGAGAAAACAAGCAGCCAAGCAAAAAATCCCCCTTCCAATCTCAACAGCTCATATTTTGAATATTAAGTATTCACCATACAATGATGCTCTGTCACCTTAAATGTTGCTACAAAAATATTTGTAGCATAAAACTTCTCCCTCCCCCACTAATCTGAATAACTCCTGCTCAGCTCTAAGAAGAAATCCCGACTCTGAGACATCTTTAGCACAAATGATCTTTCTTTATAGGTTCTCTGCATTTATAAGTTTCTTCAACACTTTTTTCAAGTATTTGGCAGAGCTAATAGGTATTCTCAGGTACTCTTTGGAAAACTGGAAGTTTAAGCTCCCAGGTAAAGCAGAGCACATATTAAGACTTAAACATTACAAAGACGTACACTTGCAAACGAAGCTCTTTGATACTGGTTGCTCCTTCACTTACCTGCCAAGACCTTAGTTCAGGCCCTTGGTCCTGCTTCCCCTGTTACAGCGTAGGAATGCAGCTCCAGTGCTGCTAAGGTTGTTAGGGTGTCATCAACTGCTGCAGGAGAAACAACACATCCTGAACTCTGGGGTTGGCAGGTAAAAAGCCTTTCCGTCTCCTCTGACCTGTTGTTTCATCAGTCTACAGAGGGAGCACCCAGGAAAGACAGAAAGGAGTTCCATATACAGGAGGAGAAAAAAAAAGGGACTGTCCACTTTCTTTCTGTCTTGTAATCTTTAAGTCCACACATGTAACTGCTTGGGGTCACCTTGCACCTGGCCAGAGCACAAAGTTGGAGTGAGGGAGAAGCAGGGAAAGCACAAAGCTCTCTCTCCCTCCCTCCCTCCTTCCCTCCTTTGCAGTCCATAGGTAGAGCACTTATATTTGCTGCGTGCAGAGAGCAGTGTCCTTTGGTCCCATGGAAGAATAACACCATGGAAGGAGGAAACAGCTTGTGTAGGTTGTGAATGCAATAGGGTGTTCATTTGAGTCTGTCTAAAAGAGAATGAAGCTGCCTGTTTTCCTTTCTCCCTCACATGAGCAGAAACTAAGCTGTACGGCAATTTACTTGTCAGGCACTAGACATTCAAGATTTGGATGCAGAGTCTTACTGGAAGTAGAAAGTGACTCATCTGAGAGCAGTCAGTATACACTGCTAATTTAATTTTTTGTCTGGGATCAAATACTGTTCTTTTTGCTCCTGCAAAATCTCTCCTAGGCTTGGGAAAACCACCATGGGTTGATGAAGGGAAACAGTGGATAGTGAAATAGTGAGTGGTGAATAAGAGAAACAGGAATAGGAACAAGAAGGCCATGTTGACTTAATTGCAATGTTTTTTTATCAAAGGAATAACTAATAGACAGTATGCACTTTAATTTTCTTCAAAAAAAACAAAAACCAAAACAAAAAACCAAACCAAACCAAACCAAACCAAAACCAAAAAAACCAAAAAAACCCCCAAAACAAACAAAAAGACCAACAAAAAACCCCCCGCAACCAACCAACCAACCAACCAAACAAAAAAACCCCAAACAAACCCCTCAATAAAAAGTTCAGGTTGTGGGCCTGGAACATAGTATACCAGTTTCCTGGTATCTATACCATAGTAACAATGCAAGTAGTTAAATGAAAGGGTGGTGTACTAGAGAGACCTCTTATGCAAACTAACATCTTTGGTGCTATTATTATTTATTAGTTACAATACAGCCAGCAGATATCTTTAAAATCTAGAGATGCAAATTATCCATGATAAAAGCACAACAAAACTACTAATGCCTTGAAAAGGGAGCGTTTGGGATGTCTAAATGCAGAATTTAAATGGAAAGCACATGCATGAGTTTGTTCTCTACTCATATGGAAGGTTTGTTCTGCCCACTTCTGTGCTGATTTTATTGCTCTGGAGAGCACAGTAAAAAATACTTCAGTGGCCTGAGCTCGATGTATCTTTCAAATATATCTTGGGTTCCTGACTGCTACAAAACCAGTAAGTTTCTTGAACTACTGCAGCAGTATTATTATGAGTAATTTCTCCTTGGTATGAATGTATTTCTATTTTGCAACTTCACACAATTTATAAGTAAAAAAGTTAATGATCAGGGACTACTTGAAGAAGCATACTTATTGAACAAATGACCACAAATAAGGGTAAGTGTGTCCAGGTTCCTAGCTGATGTGTTTTTGGGGATACTGCTGGGATTTAGAAAACTGATCTTTATTTATTTAGCTGCTATTATTTGGCTGTTAATATTCAAGTTAAGCAATTAAGTAATTGTTTTGTCGAGTAATTATGTAGCTAAATCAGTATTGAAGCACCCTGTTGCATGAGAAGGTAAAAAAAGCCAAGCTAATTGGATAGAATCATCAAGAGTTGAACTAATTTAAGAGCAAATATCTCACTGACTCTTTCTGCAGGTGTTTCCAGCTGATGGCTTTAGCCTTTTTGTAAGTTGCATCCCTACTGCTGCACTTACCTTCTACTGCCATTAAGTAACTGAAGGTAATTTAGAGCTTGGACCTGATCTTTCATTCTCTGTATATCCAGTAAACAAATGGTGTTTAATTCTTCCCAAGAGTCACATTCTGAGGTACCAGTAGCCTAAATCTGGTGAATCAGTGAAATTACTGTTTTCACTATGGTAAGAAAACCCTGCCATTGTGAGAGATGCCAAGATTAATATTCTGCCCATGCATGGCTGACACCAGATACTATTCATTCAGGTATTTTCTCTGTTATGTGCATCATATGCAGTGTATCATCCCAGGATTTTGTGATTATGTCTGGCACTGAAGATAATGTGACTATTAAAACCTCTTGCCTCAGTGGTGTTTCTTGTGCTGCCATGCAGATAAGGAGTAGAAATCAAACTGGGACACTGTGAACTAATTGTATAGGCTATTGGGTTGGCCATTTAGGAGATCTGTGCTCAATTTCTACTTCGTGGTTGAAGCTGGTAGTTTCTGCAGGGCAGTGACTGCATTTTAGGCTGGACCTGTGTATGTCACACAGTCGGGCCATGAGCCCTCAAGCCACAACTGTAACAGAAAAATCTTCCTTATTTTAGGCCAAAGGTCACATTAAGTCAATTGCTCATACATAATCTAAAGGCAGAGTTTTGTTTTCACATGAAAATCAATATTCAGATAAGATTCTCTGGATAACAGATGTTCTGACAGATTTCCTTCACTGATTGACCTTTTGAAAGAATATATCTCACTGGCATCACACTTCACCCTATCCTACTTGTAGAAATCTTTATTATCAGATTAGGAGACATAATATTTTTAGCTTTCCTAAAAAACTCACCACAACTCTCTCCCCACAAAAGGCCTCAAGAGATCAAGATTTAATTATGATTTTAAAATTACAATAGGAGATGATGTAAAATGACCATTCCCCAAAAGTCTTGAAAAACACAAGTTGAATTTACAAGTTGATTCAGATAGGAAATATCTTTTCTCTTCTCTTTGGAAGAGGAAAAGCCTTTAAACAAACAAATTACTGCACATGGAAACAAGAATATATGTTTAGTGCATTTTCCTGAAATGAGGGGAAGGTGGTTTTGAAAACTCTTAGTGTTGGTGCCCATCTTTGTCTCAATCTTTTGCCAGCTGGATAAATACCTTCACTCTTCAATTCAGAATGGGTGTGCTCCTCCTGATCTCCATACTCTCTGATTCCTTAGCTTTTATTACAAGTGTCTGGCTTCAAACATGCTATATGAACAGAAATATATTTTTTCTGGTTTTATTTCAGATACTAAAAAACTGCCTGCTAGTATCTTTTTCATTTTAGATTGTAGTTCAATCTCATCAGACTGTCTTCAATACTGTGGTTCAACAGTCAGTCACTGAAAAATCAACTGTTTGCACAGTTCCATTCCAAAGCTCACTCCTAAATGCTGAGGCAAGCTCTGTTAGATGTGAGAGATAGATGTGGTCCCAATATCGCATATGCTGTATGATGATGGCAAAGACAACTATACTGGGATTCTTCAATTTCTTTTATGAAACCTGATTTAACTTATGACTCAAAATCATTTTGGTTTTTTTTTGAAAGATGGAATATTTAACCTTGATGTCCCTGAATACTAGTCAGAGGAGGATGATTTTGCTACACTATGCAAAGCAATAATAATGAAAAATAACTGCAATATTATTGTGATACATTCATAAAGAACAATACAGCTATGTTAATCTTAAATCACTGTCTTCTATCTCCCTTTTAATGTCACAAAAATAGGCATCAATGAGAATGAAATACTACATGAACAATATTATCCAAGGTCAATTTTTTTTTTTTGTAAGCTGAGTAAAGGGTAAAAAACTTGCTTCTATTGAAGTTAGGAAAAGAATTCACTTCTTTGTTACAGTAAATGAATAATATCCAGAATGAATATTCTGAGAAAAACTGGATCTAGAATAATTATTTTTATGAAGAGGTGATGCCTTGTACTAGACATTTTCATAAGCTTAGATAAACTTGCAGTATATCCTTCAGCCCCCTGGCTGTATTAGAGAGTAAGAATTATCTCTTATCTGACTTCTGAGTTTATGTCCTTGTAAGAATAGCAAGACAGACTAAAGCTCTATAACCCTTCTAATAACACCAGTATATTCAAAACATCAGCCAAATCTGTGGTAATAAATGATTTCTAGAGTGGAGGCTAGCATGGGTGCCTGGAGGTCTGCAAGGCAAACATAAGTGATATGTAGTAAACTTGTTATTCCCATATGTCTGCCTTGGTAGTTTGTGAGAGACTCTGAAGTGGAATGGTGGTCAAAAGCCTACGGAATAACTTGCTAAAACTGATCAGAATCTGGTCGTAACTCAGTCAGCAGAATATAATTTTTGTTTTACAAATAAGAAACAGATTAAAAAAAAGTGAAGGTTTTTTTGTCATTAGTGTCAATCCTAGTTCTTTGACAAGATAATGGTTTACAGCTCTTCACTGTATTCAACAAAGAAATGTAGCATGTAAGATTTTATTTTGAAAACAAGCTAGAAATTTAATGTGAAGTAGCTACCTCCTACTCTGAGTAAAAAAATAATTGTATTCTGCTTAAAACTAAATGATAAGATTGTGTTTAGCAGACTGACATAGGAAAGCAGTCTGTTGGGGGAAAGCCAACAATTACCATAAGGCTATAATCAGCCTACTTGGCAGTGTCTACTGCAACTGTAAACTCCTTTCAAAAAGTCCAGGTACCTGTGGTGCTGGGTTTTCTGAGTGGCAGAGTTACATTTGCCTTAGGTGATAAGATGGTGCAAGAGGCATGCATGATCCAAATTGTTTTTAAAAGGAAAAAACAAATAAGCATAGACTCCAGCTTGGACTCAGCTGTTCTAGAGCAGAAAAAAATATGTGTTTGCAAGTTGAATTTATAAACTTGACATCTGATTCTGTGAGTCTTACCTCATGTAACTAAAAACCCCAAACATTTTTTTTTTTTTTTAAATGCAAGTATTTGCAAGTTAACCATCCTAGAGATTTTGTATTACAGCTAAAACTCCTCCAATATTTCAAAGCATCAGGTGAGGGATAGAATGCGGAGTCATAAACCTCCCAGGAATTTTGTTCAGCTTACAGGTACATTGCTTTAGCCTTTAGCTACAAGAACTGCAGTAATAACTGGCCTGTTTTTTTTCTTATAGATCACAAAAAATAAGATAAGATGAAATAAGTGATTTGTCTCTTCCAATGGCTATAAAACCTACAAGTTTTTCCTTTCCAATTTTTCTTGGTTGTATTTTCCCCCTTGACTCAGTCTGTCATGTTGTAGTGTGTGTAGTGTTGTAGTGCATGTTTCTCCCCTTTTTTCATCTCTGTTTGAAGAGCACACAGCTGAGAAACAGTCTGTAACACACAGTTGGGCACTTCTACGTGCTGTGAATGTGCTTTCAATGAAAAAGCTTAGGATCCTCTGCTCAGGATCCAATAATATTAAATGCAAGTAGATTTCTGTCTCCCATATACACATTTCTGCATACCATAAATCCTGTGGGCCAAGCGGGAGCACAAGGTGTAAATTTTCTGGTCTGGTTTTTGCTACCCAGGATGGATGCAGAAGCTGTTTCACAGGCCCTTCCACCAGGGTTTTATGGAGAATGCAGCTGAATGGAACTGAGTTTGTGTTTTGCACAGATTTGATAGTTAAAATTAATTTACTTCTGAATTGGGTTTCTAACAAAACA
>WEKY01027193.1:300-10569 GCA_013390045.1 Picathartes gymnocephalus
AGCTTCCCTTTCTGCCAGAAAACCTATGCATAGTGGCAGGTAGTGTTTAAGGCAGCCCATGGTCCTGTGAAGGTCTGGAACTAAAGACAGACTGGCTACAAACATGAGAGAGAAACTGAAATGGCACATTAGTACTGACACCAAAGAGATATTTCATATGATTTACATGTAACTGATAGAAGCGTATCCTATTTTGACAGTCCATGCAAATCAAAGGTCTCACACTGTTTGCTATTCAAAAGCACAAATAAATAGTGTAATATTAACAGTCCTGAAATAGTGTCATGGAAAGGACAGGCACACACAGCTAGCATAAGACACTGTTTCACAGAGTAACTTTACTGCATAGTAGCATGTACATTTGCTGAATCAGACTTTGTTTCCTCCAGGCTTGCACTAAGCACACCTGAAGCAAGGAGTTAGTTGCCAAACTGATAAACTATGTTTTTCACGTCTTCCAGAATCAGTCATCTGCTATAGTATAATACAATGATAAATTCCTGCCCTTCAGGTCTTTTGACTATTCCCTTGGATGGTTCCCTCCAATGCTGAGAAATATTCACAAGCACATTAGCCAATGCATTTCTGTATGTGTTTGTGTGAAAAAGTAGTCTGTAAGCCGTATATTACTGTGCACTGACACCAGTGAAATTCTTGTCCTTCTCTGCTCTGTTCTCCTGTGCTTTATCATTGCTTTAGGGTGCTGTGCCTCACTACAATTTTAGTCTGTTCAGATCAGCAGTTGACCTTTTCCTTTGTTATGGAAAACTCCATGCATAGTCCTGGAGCTATACAAACGATAAATAAAAATCACCTAATCCCTAGATGCATCGCCTAGTCCACAGCTGGTGCACACAGAAACTCTCCATACTAAATTTTCTAAAATCATAATCTGCCCCTAGGTATTCATTACTGGGAACAGCCAATGATCAGGGTATAACCTGGATAAGTCTAGTGGAAGGATGCATTTTAAGCAGTTCAGAGTAAATGCATAAATAACTTAATTTCCAGAATTGTCTAATAGAAAAAAGAGTCTGTAAAGAAATCTCGTTTTACCTTTTTCTCTCTACCTCTGTTCTTTTAGGCTCTTTTTCTTGAAGTTTTAAATTTCAGCCTCACATCCATGATCAGTTTATCTTAGTGCCCTAGTAGCTCATGTATGACATTTAATAAACTAATAACCTAATAAAGCCTAAAAATTGTTCTGTTCTAAAACACTGTTGAAGAAACATCAGATGGTTTGTCACACTGTACCAGGAAAGAATGAGTAAGTGCTAAAAGTGGCTTCACATCCTTTCTATATATAGAAATCCTATTACAATTACCCTTAACTGTCCTTTGCCTTGCTGTAGGAGTTTCTTCTGTGTCCTCTGTACCTCCATAAGTAAATACAGTAAGATGCCAGGGTTTGTCTCTGTATATAAAAAGAAGAGGCAATCCTGATCCACTTTTAGTGTATAGCTAATTTCCAAGCAAATGTGTAGCATCCTCATCTTCGATTTCACCTTTGTTTCACAGTTTGTATGTGAAGTAACAGTTCTTGATGCTGTATCTATTTTCACATTTTGAGAATTTAAACTGTTTCTCAGAGTATCTCCCATTGCCACATCTTGTGGCTGGAGTACAAAGCATTCAGAAAAAAGTCAGGCAGCATTAATAGCTTCAGGAAGCAAATCTGTGCAGAATTCATGGCCTGCATAAGGAATGAAGGTGGATTTTAGTAAAGGACCTGCCACAGATGGATAATGATTATAATAATAACCAGTGCATCTAATCACTTTTTTAGCAGTTCTTTAAAGGCTTCTTTGTTGACAAAGTGTTTTCTTCCCATTGCTGTCAGTGCAGAGCCTGTTTTTTGCCTTCTGAAAATTAATGGTCAGTTAACTGCTCATGGCTGAAAAAGGCTCATTAAAGGAATATTCTCTAATCATCTACAACACTGCCAGTCTCTCCCTGTTCTAAGCATATAATTTTGTGGAAGCAGGATCAGAGATTAACTGAGTCAATTAGCAGCTAGATTTGCAGACACTTTGGGAGAGCTAAGATTTCCCACTTACCATATTGATTTGTCTGCAAAATGGCATCTAATTTTCCACACTTCTAGGACTGGCAGGCATCCAGTCTGTTATTTTTCTATCCTAATGGCTAAGAACATGCCATGTGATGTTTGCCAATAAGTTGCATTTCTTTAATCTTCATTCTAAATGCAGTAATTCTATTTAGGTACTTGGGGGTGTTTTTTAATATATTTTTCAAAAATCAAGCTATGTTGGTAAAATACGGGCTTAGCCAAGCTTAAATCTAAGACATTAACTCTAAGTCAGGACATACAGTGCTTACCTGACTGAAAATGGGCCAACATCCATACCAATTGATAACCTGTAGATTTCTGCTGAATCATGGCTTTTTGCAGAAGAGGACTAACTAACATTAAATTTCTTAGTATGTATATATACTTTGAAAGTTGAGGCTGCTCTCTCATCCCACATGTGGTCTTTGTCATTCCTTGTCTTAAGGCAGAGCTCATGCAGTTGATAGATAGCTTCTGGACATTTATCAGGACTCCAAAGTGGGTTTCAAGCATTCAGAAAAGCACTGCCTTCTTCCTGGGTGTGTTTAGGAGTACATGAGAACAATTTCATGAAGCTAAATACTGCTGCTTTACAGGTGAAAACTCTAGCAGAGTTTCTATTTAATCTTTTGTCTTCCATCCTAATAGTGCTGAAGTACTTCCCAACCATTAGCAGTAAAAGACCTCTTATGTCTTTACAAGATGCAGAAGAAATCAGCCATTTAATCTATAGTTCTATTTGTGAAAATAAATTATAGGGAGCTTTGACTTGCAAGAGTAACTAGTTTTGTGGCTAGCTCTGCTGAGGAAGACCAGCCCACCCAAACCATATTCTCCTCTTGCACCAGCAGAAGTGTACACTTATTGCTGACTCTTAGCATTTCTATAGACTTGCTTGACCTTAAGTCTCAGGAAAAATTGCTTTAGACACAACTTTTCCTGTAAGCAGTGGAATATTGTGAAGACCAGCTTTTATGTTAATAAGAAAAGGAGTGGACATTTATGTGTTTCTATGAATGGCCATCACACATTTATTTCTGTCTAAAATAGATGTTAGTAAGATAGACATGAAGGAAGGAGGAGAACAAGCTTCAGTATCTGATTCAGGTAACATTTAAGTCACTGAGAAGTGAGTGGCTGATTTGAAAGGACTTTCACAGGGATGAAGGAACCTCAACTATAGAACTGAAACCCCTCCAAAGTCATAGAACATGATCACCTGCTACACCTACTGATATTTACTTCTGTTATTTCCATATAGATAGTCCTCAGTTTAGAAGGTTAAAGAAGGCTTTTGGAAGCTCTGTAACTCCTTTAGTCTTTTTCAATAGAATAGGCTCCCTGTTGCTCAGATTATAATAGTAATTGTTTGCCCTTCCTTCAATTACTTTTGCTTCAGCAAGGAATCAGATCCTCAGTGTCCAACATTTTCATGTAGAAGTATTTTGCTGTTCACATGTCTAAAATGAAATTGAGAGTTTTAATCTGCTTGTTTACTAAGGTTCCTAACAGCCTTAATATCCACCTCCTCAGTTTTCCATCAGCAAGTACCACTATTCAGCAGAGTGGAGAACACAGAAAATTGCTTGAAAGACAAAACACCACAAGTAATGGAAGATTGCATGAGCCAGCTCATTAGCAAGTGTCCTCTTCACTTCCAAAGTGCAATTCAAAGCTGTGGGCCAGTTATGCACATAAATTTTGATTCCTGGGGATTATTTAGTGAAGGTGGTGGGAAATGTGCTATTGTAAGAAACCACAGCTTTCATTTACTTAGTGGGTGCAACAGATTCTCAGCTACTTTGTGTAATCAGATTTGCTTCTTTAGCTAAATCATGGTATCCTGATAGCTTTTTAAAAAAATACAGGAAACCTTGTTTCTAACCTGACATTTTTCTGCCTCTTCCTCATCTGTTAGACCAGATTACATGCTTGCTGTTTTCCTTTCAGGCCTGCCATAGGAAAGCATCTTCTGTGCTGGTTTCTTTAAAGGACAAACTCTTTTGTCTCTTCTTTTCCTTCTGTTATCAGTTGCCCTTTTGCTCCATGGCAGGCAGGTATTCTTGAAGGTGAGAAAGCACTATGAGAGGACCACTAGGAAAATGGGAAATTTTCAGTGGGGTGAACAAATCTGAGTCAGGTGTGGCAGAAGTTCTGATGAAAGTTGACCCCACAGTTGCCAGAGGAGACATTGCTGAGTAGCCATTTATTAAAAATATCATGATTAGCCCCCGTCTTTCTCAAAAGAGAATCAATTTTATGAAGTAGGTATCTGAAGCCTTGTACTATACTGGAAAACAGCAAAAAGCAAGCCTTTCCAAAATTATGCATCTCGCAGTGGAAATAAGATTCTTACTCATAGTAGCCTCCCCTGTTTGTCTTGTGTTTTTCACTACAAAATTATTATTTTTTTATTCTGTGAAGCTGGCTATTTTAGCCAAGATTAAGGGTTCTAAGGATCATGAGTACTAAATTCTATTTATATAATACCAGAGTCACAGCAGACATACAATATTACAGGCAAAGAAGAGAAGATCCTTTAGGTAAAAGACCCCAGTGTAGGAATAAAAGGTTCTAAACAAGGTGCAAACTCTCCTTTCAGTCTCTTTAAACTACTCACATCCTACAAAAATGTAGCAAAGACCATAAACCTCAGGTTTGTACCTATCTCAGGAAGTGTTATTTGTCTTTTATTTCAGAGTGGATATTGTTGTGACTTACAGCATACGGCCAAAGCCAAAAGCCCTCACCTGCCACTGGATTTAGGTAAGTATTTGTCACTGAAGTCCTAAATTACTTAAAATATACACCACTTAAGGAAGTACTTAGAGAGACCTAAACCTTTTGCTACTTTCCCTTCCACTTCAAAGTCTCTCCTCTGATATACAAACCTTATAAAGCAGAAAATATTTGTCCTTAGTGATCTCTTTGTTTAAGGGTCTCTTTTTTAGAATCTGACAAAATGGCCTGGGGTACTTATTACACCCCAGATTTTGTAAACCAAACCAACATCTTAGTAACACAACAGAATTAAAAATCCAGCTATATTTATTTGTCCATCTTAAAAATATGCTGCTAAACACACTGCAATGCAAATGAGAGGCAAATTAGCATATCTGACCACAGACAGTCATTCTTTGAAGAGTGGCATGTTTAGATACAAATGATTACTCAGTAATGAAATAGCAGCAGTAGTGATGAACCTATTTCCGCAGTTCTAATTACATAGGCTCCAAAGAGGTCTAAGCTATGTTCCCTGAAAAGCTAATTATTCTAGCAAGAACACTTTCTGCATTTCAAATAAATTAATCCCCACAGGAATAACCAAGCTGAAGTAAATGTGACAATGTTTCTACCATAGGGAAAAGCATTTGCTCCAGAATTTTTAACCATTCAAATACTGGAAAAGCTCCATTTGCCCCCTTGAAAATAAATACATTTTGATAAACTGTTCATATTTTGCAAGGTTCTTGATCTATCTATTTGGTTATTCGTTACAAGGACCATTTTAATCCCTTTTATATGTTCCAGAAGACATCACTTCTGGTTTTCTATCTAAAGTTAGTTACTCATTACCTTTAAACCACCTTAATAAATGCTTTAATATGGGGCTGTAATACAAGGACTTTACAAAAAAAAGTCCTAAAACTGCAACAGAACTGAACTGAAGAGTTCTTCATATAACCTTAATGTAGTAATAAAAATTAATAAAATAAAAGTGCTCCCATATGTAACAGCCTATAGCCTAGAAGTAAAAGCAATGCTTATTGAGAGCTCAAAGGCTCCCTAAAATCAAAAGGTACAAAGGGGAAATTGGCACTTGAGTTGAAAGCCCTGTGTTTAGAGACACCCTACATAACAATAGGCAAAGTTGTAGGACTGCTACTTTCCAAATGCTGCTATTTGAAAATATGCAAGCTAGGTTGTCTGCAGCTTTTCTTCCTGGGGTACTTCGTATCCCTTCTCCTCCTCACCTCTTCCTAAAACTAGCAACAACACAGGTGGAAAGGGAGGGAAGGGACAAAGTCCTTGAGGTTTGCAGTATCTCAAATTTCCAGCTCTTGCCCTATTGTTAGGAAGATAAATGTACCCATGAATCTAAATGGGGAAGCCAACAGATTCTAGCAGGATCAGAGAGAATTGTCATGCTCAGTTCTAGCAGCACCCTGAGACCCTTTCCCCTTTCTGAATTTTTTCTTTTATTTCTCAACTTTGTGCATGGAAGAAAACCACCAGCTCTGGATTTAAGTATGACATTCATAGATACTATATCCTTTTGTCTAAATGCCTGGTTTTTCTTGAGATAAATACCCATCAACCCACCCTGCAATTGAGAGCAAGGGAGTGACCAAGGTGCTCTTTTGGCTTGTTTAAAAAAAACACATTTCCATGGAAAAGCAGAGCCATCTAAATCAACACTGTACTGCCCTAGTTACCCACTAAGAAGCTGCCATAATATATTTTAACTGGGCAAGTGATAGTATGATCAGAATGGCAAATGGATTCAAATATTTAAGTTTCAACTGACAGATTGAGGAAGAGGGCTTATATTCATTGCACGTGATTTTATAGTACCTAATTTTTGTACTTAGCATTGCAATGAGGATTGATAGAATTAATCCAAACACTTCACATGAAATGAAACAACACGAAAATGAGAGGACATATCATTTATAAATTATGAAATTATCCATAAGGTTAGAGCTTTATGTCTAGGGTAATAAGCACAAGAAATATTTAATTTCAAACAGAACAAAGGGCATGATGGGCCTTTTTTCCTCAGATGTATAGTCCTTATGGATCTCTCTGGGATGTTAGACATAACACTAAAGAAAAGAAACAGTTTGTTGAGAAGTTACAGCCTTCTCATGATAATGAAATGCTGAATTTAGTTTTTAGTACAGGAATTTGACTAACATAAAACTTGAACTGAGATGAATGAGACTTCCATTTAGTTTTGTCTTTTAAAATCTGATCCCTATTTCTTAACTGAAAAACAGCAAAAATAAAGGAAATCAGAAATGTAATTGTTTTTCAGTCCATTAGACAAAGAAATGTGTGAGTTATTGACTAGATAATAGCTTTCTCGGAACTAATGAATATGCAAGATTCAGTCTGATGGTGATGCAGAATATGGCAAGGAAAGAAAATACAAAATGCCATTTGGAAATCAAATGTTTGAGCTGAAAACAGAGGGAATTTTAAAAACAATGAATATGCTAGTTCAATGGAAGATGCAGTCTCCTGTAAAAACAAACTTTCATTGCTTAGATTTAAGATTAAAATCACTGTGCTTGAAACACTGAAAACCTGTGAGGAAAAACATACCTGATATGCTCCAGACGTAATCCAAAAAGCTGTTTAGTTAAATCCATGCAAGTTTTTGCCTTGCCTATGATTAACAGCCCAGCTTTCAAGCCTTCATTCCTCACAGGCTCTATGGAAATGCCTGATACCTCCAAAAGAAACTACAGCACTGAAGGATGCCAGCTAAAGCAGGGTGCAGAGGCATTTTTTCCTTAGCATCACAGCCACTCCAAATGTATCAAGTTGGTTGCTGTGCTTTACATTGTTCCCTGTGCAACGGAGAACTAAGTGAAAGTCACAGCCTTCATCTTTGAGGTAGCTCTACACTGAAACAAAGCATTTAGTTTACAAGGATGTAGAACACAGCTGACACTTCTCAGGTGGAATGGAATAATATGGCTACAGCTCATCTTTACAGAGAATAGGACTGGCACAATCTGACTTTTAAATATCAGACACCTACAACCTGAAATTGAAAATAATTTCTTTTACCTTGTCTTCTTCCATGTATTTTAATAATTTTGCTTAGCTAATGTATATAAATTTTCAAAACCAAACACTCAAGTACTCAATTCTATATCTAGAGAAAGGAGGGGGATAACAAACTATCTCTTAGGCATTAGATACAGTGTTTAAGCAAGATAGTAAGGTCCATGTCCAGTTCTGGGCTCCTCAGCAAAAGAGAGACATGGAGCTCCTGTAGCTGGTCCAGTGAAGGGCTACAAAGATGATTAAGGGACTGGAGTATCTCTCTTACAAGGACAGCCTGAAAGAGTTGGGTCTGTTCAGCCTCGAGAAGAGACAACTGAGCGGGTACCTCAAATATGTGTATAAATATCTGGAGGGAAGGTGTTAAGAGCCTGGGGCCAGGCTCTGCTCGGTGGTGCCAAGCAGCTGGATATGAGGCAATGAGCAGAAACCGATGCTCAGGAAGTTCCACCCCAATGTGAGAAAGAACTTCTTTACTGAGCAGCTGCACTGGAACAGGTTGCCCAGAGAAGTTGTGGAGTCTCCCTCGCTGGAGGTATTCAAGAACATCGTGGATGTAACCCTGAGCAATGTGCTCTGGGATGTCCCTGCTTGAGATGGGAGGTTGGACCAGATGACCCACTGTGGTCCCTTCCAATCTGACTCATTCTGTGATTCTGTAACTGATTTCAGTTACAATCAAAACAGAGGAGGTTAAAGTGTAAAAACCCTTGGAAGAAAATAACATGCAAAGTTGTTGGGATGGAGGGGGAGAAGGACAGGGAGGGATGAAAAGATGTGAAGGGACTGATAAAAGCATTTAAAGTATCTTCCTTGTATTTCTCCAATTTCCTTCTTTCTGCATTCATTACCCCTACTTCTAATTGACATAAGAAGCATTTGCCTTTGTACAACATGGAACAGGAGGAATGAAGAGACGTGCCCTTGAACCATTCTAGATGCAGAAATCACCTATGTCTGCCTTCAGTATCAGTTACCAAGAACAAGTAAGTAATTTTTTGCCATCTCTGGTTGGGCAGTTCTATTAAAAATGGCTTCATTTTATAACACATAACCCACTTTCTAAAAGAAAGGACTGGATGGCTCCGAACAGTGAGCAATTCCATCTTAACCTTGAATTTGTTTTGTTACTAGGGCGACGCAGAGTGCTAGTCTAAAACTACAAGCAAACAAAAATTTGCTTAATAAAGTGAGTCACCTCTTTTCCATGGTACTTAGAAGGGGAACAGGTTTGATAGTTAAGGAGATAGAAACTATCCCTCCTCTGAGATACTGGTGGAATTTCTCCCAAAATCCCAGCTCCTGTATGGCTATCCAACAGCACGCCCAAGAGCTGGTTCCTGATCATCTGTGCTTTGGCCCTCTTTGTGATGAGGGCAGATAAGGTGATCTCTGGCTTCACCCAGAGCTGAGTGATTCTAAAACTACTGGTAATGACAGTGAAGGCATGTAAGATTTATTGCAGATCATTAATTCACTTACATATGACTGTGTAGAAAGGTACTCAACGTCTCTTAGGACCGGACCAGTATCTCACTGTTTGGGAAGATCTGTGGCTTTATACCTTGTCTCTGAAGCCTGGACAGATGAATATCTCCCAACAATAATTTATCACCTTAAAGCAAGTTACTGAAGAGTGAATGAGGCAAGAGAGTGATCAGTGAGGCAATGTCTTTGGAGGAACTTGTGAGTCTTCAGAGGTTAAATCAGTCAAGTGACAGGGATCCTGTAAAATTTTTATTTCAAGTGCTTGCTTCCATCAAATTGTGATAAAATCCGATAAGTGAAAGTTTACAGGACAGCTTTAATAGAAGAACAGCCTCTCTTCTGATTTTTAATTCTCACATTTAAAATTCAAATTCAACAGTATATGAGACAGAAAATAATTTTTTGCCCATACTTCAATAAGCTTGCATCATACTGTCAGGATGGCCAAGATGAGAGTCTCTTTGTAGCACACACTGCATTCTGGATAACTTTAACCAGGTTTAGCAAACTTTTCAGTCCAATGCTTTCCAAAAAGTAGCAGTAACTTGAGTATTTGAGGGTAAACAAAAGCAGTAGAAATACTTCATAGGCATCACTTTTTACGCATGGAGGTATTGGAAAAACATGATAGCAGTTATGTGTGGCAAAAGAATAAGCTATGGATTTCCTGGCAAATAATTAATTCTGATGATAAAATCTCTTTTTGCCTCCCTTGCAATTTTAGCATGCCCATACTTTCCACTGTAGTAGCTTGTTCTTTGATTAATGTCAGCAAAACCAAGCTGCCAGTAACTTTTCAACTTTTCCTCAGGTAACTGAACTTATTTCAGAGTGGCATTCATCTGGGCACATCTGCTCTTTGGTTTTTTTTTTTGTGGTTTTTTTTTTGTGGGGTTTTTTTGTGGTTTTTTTTT
>WEKY01027193.1:10605-113010 GCA_013390045.1 Picathartes gymnocephalus
TGTTTGTTGTGTGTTTTTTTTTTTTTTTTTTTTTTGGTTGGTTGGTTTTTGCCTTTTTTTTTTGTTTGTTTATTTTTTGCCTTTTTTGTTTGTTTTTTTTGAGGTTTTTTTGTTTTGTTTGGTTTTGGATTTTGGTGGAGATTTTGTTTGTTTTTTTGGGTTTGGTTTGGTTTGGTTTGGTTTGGCTTGGTTTGGTTTGGTTTGGTTTGGTTTGGTTTGGTTTGGTTTGGTTTTTTTTGCAGAGGACTGGTAGGGCCAAAAAGCCATGGGAACACCAGGGAGCAGCTGCACCATGTTGCCTGGGCATGTTTTCTCCCAGCACAGCCTGCTCCGGGGGCTGTGCTGGCTCCATCTCTGATCACTCCTGGTGAGTGTCCCCAAGAAATTCTCCAAGTATCTCTGCTAACACCAGCTGCTGGGGAACCAAGTATATTCAGGCAGTCTGTCCTATTAACAGAGATTATGATTCATTTAAAAGCACAGAGGTGAAAAGCAATTAATATTAGTGATGATATTAAAGTGAAATTCTTCTGGAGAGCAAAGACTAGGAGAGAGAAACATTTTTTCCTGATGTTTTTCAGCTACCGAGACTATTTCTAGATAAAAATAAGTGATTCACCCTAAGCATTTGTGTCACTTGTTATTTAAAGGGAATTATCATGGCTTGGCATTAGTTCTGAGGTACAATTCACAGTTTTAAAATAATACATTTGTAAGATCCTCTTGGTAAACAGATCCATAGAAAGGGCAGGCAGATGGAGGTCTGCATGCTGTTTTGTTATATGTCCAGCATTACTTACATTTGGTGACTACTGAAACCCTTAAGCTTTAAATCTCCTCTTTCTCTTATAAAATAACATGAGATTAGGAGGTCTGCACTGATCAAGTGCCAACAATAAAAAAACCCCAAACCCATTGTGAAGCATCAAATGCTAGCCAAGTCAAAGGTGAAGGTATTGCCCAAATCCTCAAAGATAGACCTTAAGTATATTTTTCTCTGCTTAATACTATTTGTATAATATGAAGGTAAAGGTGTTTCTCTGTACCTGATTATCTGCTGAGAATAATGCATTAGAACAATGAGCATAAAGAGAATAATGCATTAGTTAACAGGAATAAAAAGACCTCATTAACTGGAACACTTCAGAGTCTGGGATTCACACTCAGATATCTCTAATCCAATGGGAAAACAAATATTTGTTTTCTTTTTTTTAAAGCTTCTTCATCTTACAGTAGGGGTAGACTAAGTGACTGGGTGTAGATGCACAAAGAAGCGGATAACAGCAGACGAATCTTTGAGTTTAAAAGATACCTGTTATAAGTGCAATTCCAAGTTGGAGACATAACGTGTTCACATTTTTTTAAAATATCACAAAACATTTATCTAGACTCTTCTGTGCCTAAATACCTTCCCCAGTTTTCTTATTTGCCAGGAAATACAACAAAAAGAGTTGTGAAATATTAATTAAGTAAATTTAAAAAATAGGGTTCTATTTTTTGAAAAACTTTATTTCTGACATTTTCTAATGAAATGCTTTGATTTGGTATGTGGAAGATGCATTTAAAATAAAAAATATACAACGAAGTACATCTTTCCAAGCTGAACAAAATGTCTCTCATTCAAGATGAATTATTAAAGTTCTTCACTTTAATAATTTTAAACATGAAATTGAAAAGTCTACAGTTAATAAATAAAAAAGAAAAGTATTCAAAACATCCCAATGACTGTATTGATATTTACATTTCTAGCTTGCTTGGCTTAGTGCCAAATCTATATCCTCTTCTAAGAGATAAAAGAGAATATTGCTTAGAGAAGTGCTAGTGTCAGTTCATTACAGTTCTGTGACAGAAGGCCTTGAGCTGAATATGTGGTATATTTTATCCTTAAAAAGATTATCCCCATATTAATTGAATTTCCTAAACATCCTTTAAGGAATATCACTATTATCTTACTTCTTTATTGAAGGCAAAGCCCACGAGTGTTTAAAATGAGGCCAATTTTGCTGCATTAAGAATAATGATTATCAGTTATATTGAGGATAACACTATGCCACCTTACATTAGCTACTTGAGAAGGAAAAATAGAATTAACAAGGTCTACTCTTCTCTGAACCTAACTATTTCAGTATAATAAAATTTGATTTTAAATTAACTTTTTTTTTTTTTTTAACTTAGGAGCCAGAGACTGTCTGGATGACTGAAATCTGGAAGAAAAATTTTTAAGTGTGATGTATGTGCACTGAATAAGATGTGCTGAAGCCAAAAATTCTGTAAGTGACTCAGCTCAGAAGCATGCTCCAACTGTGAATGAGGTTCAGGGTACTTTACTGGCCTCTTCACTAGTAAACATGGGATGGATTCTGCCACGTAGCAGGGCATAACATCCAGAATATTACAGAAGTCACCAAGGAGAAGAAGTACAGCACAGAATTGGCCATTGACTGAACATTCATTTGAGTTTTGGTTAAAGCATGAGCACAATTTAGATGTATTTATCAGAACAAACAACTAGAAATAGATCCTGAATCCATGATTCTCCTGTCCACTCCACACATCAAAATGTTCTTGGCTGAAAGTAAGGTGTAAGCAAAAGCTGCAAAGCAAAAACTAATTTTCTTTTCTTTTTGATGTGAATGGAAATCCCTACCATATTCATTTCCGCAGAATGCCAGAGGGCTAATAGAAGGTGGAGGTCAGTGAGTTTTTAAACCTATCATGGATATTCTTGTTCTTTTATATTGGAACAGATTTCAGTGGAAACTTTAAAAGCCAAGAGTCATCTGAAAAGCTGACAGTTTGAAGGCAGGAGTATCCATACAGTATAGCTGGTATATTAGAACCTGAAAGTGTAAAAGCTTATTCTCAGTCCCCCATAAAACACACAGATTTTCAGAGTTACGAGCACTTTCATCTCGCCCTTGCAGTTAAGAGGTCTTGTCAGTTCAGAAATTCAGAAGACAGGGTGTTGTCTTGGCCATAAAACATACAGCACAGGAACATTTAAAATGCAGTTCAGAAAAAGATCTTACTAGGTTTGGATCTGAAACCCATTTACATTAATTCCCGATTCAGAAATACATCTGTAACACTGTCCTCTCCTTTAAAATGAAGGATTTAGATGCAAGTATGTGATGAATATACCACAAGAATAGTTACAGAAAACTTTCCAGAAAGGTCAGCTTTTGGTCTACCGGTCCTGAAACAGTTGCTTTGAGCAGCAGGAATTAGCAAACATCTCAAGATATTCAGTGTAAAGATGAAGTTTTTGATGCCAATCAAATAAATGCAAGTGTCAGCTTTCACTGGCTCATAACTTTCACAACAGTAACAAACAGCTTGGAAATGTGACAGTCAGAGCATGATCATTGACCTAAACACAGGCACCCAGTGTCATTTAGGACGCCCTTCTGGACCCTGACTGGCCTCCAGCTACTGCTCCACAAGGGCACAGGGCTTCTGTTGCTCTAATGTCACACCTGCAAGATGCATGCAGGTGCCCTGGATACCCCATCTCAAATGATACTGGCTATCTACATTTAGGCAACTGAATGCAGTCCTCTGTGAGAAAAGAATGCAAGTTCAAAAGGATCCAAAGCTGTTATCTCAGATCCATAATTATTTTAAAATTGTTATAATTGTGAGAAGCTCACCAGTAATTTCAGAATGCTTCAGCTGGCAAATATTCAACTGGAGTATGCAAAGTGATTTTTCACATGTCTGCAATTAATTAGGCATTGGAAGTATTCAGCTAAGTCTTCCCTCAGATGAGCATTTATAGAAAGGATAACATTTTGGTGCAATTCTTTTACTAACAGGCTGCTTGGAAAACTGCAGTGTTTTGTGAAAATTTTGGACTGACTACTTCAAAACCTTGACAATATGTTTAGTCTGCATAAATGAGGGAAAACATATTTTGTTTTGTTCAGCATGCTCTGAACTTTCACAGTTACATAATTATCTGTTCAGATGGTCCCACAGTCTTATTTTGACTGAAAGGGAAATTGGAAATGTTGATAAAATAAACCCAGGCTGGAAGCTTGGCAGCTCTGCCATTTGTTGGAGAGAAAAAGACCCAGGTTCAGGACTTTCTTTAGCATGTGATATTTTTCACTGCAAACCATTCCCTGACATGGTGATACTTAGCTGCTACAAGGACATAAAAAATGGCTGCACTATGTTTTTCTGGTCTTCTCCTCAATAAAAATATTCTGAGTGTTGAGTTGCATACTGTGGGATGTGCTGAGATGCTGGCACTTCATACCACCCAGAATCTGAATCAAAGTGCTTGATATGATTTTGAAATGAAACATCCCAGGGTTTTGCTTCAAAACTTTATAAACTCTCAGGAAACCTGATTTTTTGTTTTTCCAGTACCTTGTGTGTAAAACTAAGGTGTCAATGATTTCCTCTGCAAAACATTTTGGTGATACCAATATTATGGGCTAGTTAAGACACAGGCATGATGAGTCAAAAAGGACAGGTATGACTTGAGTCATAACGAGTTGGTAAAAATAAAATTGAATGAAAATTTTCAGATTGTTTCTTGTCAAATATTTTGACAAACCCAGTCCCTGACCATAAAGTGGATTTCAATGTGGGAAATTTTCTGCTGTGAATTCTCTGAAAATTATTGTCATTCCTTAGCTCTGCCCAAGCCCATATGTTAAGGTGTAGTTGTTTATAGGAAACGAGGAGCTTTTCCTTGCCAGCTCTTTGCCTGCATATCAGCCAAGACAAAGATGGTCTGAAAGCGTATAACTGCCCTGCATCTTTAATTATTGTCTGTGCTAGCAAAGAGTGAAATCTGCTTCTGGAGCTCCTGCTGTTAAAGCATCTTACATCCCTTGTCCCTAGGTGTAGATGCCATCCTGGCA
This sequence comes from Picathartes gymnocephalus, assembly GCA_013390045.1. Taxonomy (NCBI): domain Eukaryota; kingdom Metazoa; phylum Chordata; class Aves; order Passeriformes; family Picathartidae; genus Picathartes; species Picathartes gymnocephalus. Next base: position 15,480 of record WEKY01027193.1, read on the forward strand.
CCCAAGGCAGCTGAGGCTTGCTTCATTAATTTTTCATGTGTGCATCAACATGTCATGTTTTTCTGCTTACAATTTCATGGATTGGTTCTTGACAGACAATTTTTTCACAGAAAAATATGAACCGTCTCCCACTGCTGCAGCAACCCAGAGGTAGGCTTTGGGCAGATCTAGAAGAGAATGCAGACACTGTGTTTTCTCTTGCACACAGCCAGTGGTGTGTCTGCTCACTATTAATGAATGTCTGCAAAGTACAACTTGATACAGATTTCTTAACTTCTGGGACTGCTAAAGAGGTGCACTGCTTTTGGCTCCTTGCATCTTAAGTGTCACAGTAAAACTCCTCTCCTTACTTCAATTCTGCTGGTTTCATACTTTCTTCCTTATCAGAGAGGCTGAACAAAACTGTCCAGGCCATGAGGCATTGTCAGCCTTGCCCATCCCTGCTCAGCCTCCCCAAGAGCCTCCCGCCCATGGGGAGAGCTCCTGTCAGGGCTCTCCTCACTCCACTCAGGGCACAGGATCCCGGGTCAGCCTGCTGGGGCCACCAGCTGCCATGGGCTCTGCTGAGCCAGGCCCACCCATGGTCCCACAGCCCAGAATGGCCTTGTCCTAATGCCTGGGGAAGTGCCCCATGTCTGGGTCTGCCCTGTGCCTCCCTGCTCCTGGCTGGGGTGGCATGTGGTGAGCTGCCAGGCCCTGCCTTGCTGCACTTAAGACGCCCTGACAAGAACTTTTCAACTATTATTAATGACTGAAACTAAGGCAGAGGGATGGTATTTATTTGGGAATTTCACGTCCTGGAAACACTTTAATACACAATGGTCCCAGTGGATAATCACTTCAATCAGGTTACTGGAATAGTACGGCTACATACTATTAATCCAGACTAGGTCAGGAAATAAATGTCACTTTCTCACAAAACCCCTTGAGCATCCATGATCTCAGAAGAGCACAAAAACTTTAGTTAAAACTACGTAACATTCCTATATAAAGAAATTAAAATGGAGGGGAATGGGGAATAGGAGGGTCTTCTGGATATGAACTGAATATGACTTTCCAGAGGCTGGCAGCCAGGTCTACACATGGTCATCTGTCAGCGGCTTTCTCTGGTGTATTGACCCTTCATAATTCTTGGATTAAGTTTAGAACAAGATTAGGTGTGTCCACCATGCCTGTGATGGGCAGACCTACTGTATCTGCCTGCAGCAGATCCTGCCTATCAGGACTCACCAAGATTCAGGCTGGGTCTTAGGCTGCACAGGCTACCCCATGGCATCCACCAATAGCCCTCCTGCCGTCTACAGACTTTCTCTGTAGACTTCTTGTGCCTTTATACACCTGTGCATTTAATAGTAAAAGAAAGCTTTTCAGAATTCAAAGTTTGAATATTTTCCAAGGTGTAAATCTAGAACCATACCGTGTCCTTCCTGACGATGATCAAAACAGTTAACCTTGAAGATTAGAATGGAAGAACATTTTTTATTTCCAAGAAAACCTCTCTGCTGAGAGCACTGACAGCTTCATGCTGCTTAGGACTTCCACTGGTCTTCCTGTATTCCAGGCAGAAAAGAGCAGTAGGGCTATACTTTCTTGCAGATAGTCAGTACTAAAAAGATCCTAATTCTGGTGGACAGGGGATCTCCAAGAAATGTTTCTCTCTTCCAGTCCAACCTGCAAAACTGGCCTGAGTGACTTTTCCTTACAGATATTCTGCAGGTCTATAGTTGATGTTTCTGGGTTAAAGACACTCTTTTTCTTAGATGGGCCTGTATTTGAGGGATAAAGGCTTTAAACTTCTCATCTAGAAATTTTCCCGTCAGTGGGACACAAATATCAGGGCTGCAGGAACACATCAGGACAGGCTTTCGCGGGACACTGCCCACTCCTCAGAGCAGAATACAGTTAACTCTAAAAATACAATCTGTTTTCATACTGCATAATGCTCATGATTAAACGTGAATTTCTCATGGCTGTTAGAGCCTGGGGCAGTCACCAAGGCCCAGCTGATAAATGTTGCTTAAATGAAAAGACATTTTTTTGTTATGCTCCTGGCAATTCAATAATGATGTGGACAAATCTCTGGCAGGGTAACTGCCAGACTCTGCAAACTTTCAAAGAGTTTTTTTCAAATGTCATGATAACAATAGGTCAAATCACTAATTTCTGCCCCAGAATCACATACCACAAGGATAAAGCTCATTTCCTTACAACTCCTACATGACACCGCAAAATTTCCATTTTGATTTTGAAAAATGTGCCAGGAACACACGGAGCTGAAGTAAGAAATAGATATATAGGCCCGAGAAATGGCATGACTGATGAGCTATTTTGTTCTGTGATAAGGCCTCAGGGCTTCTGACAGGATTGGGTCCTGTGGTGAGAGGTGCTATGGGCATGTAGCAGTAAAATCACATCCCCTCAAAGACTTTGCAGTCAGAAAAGCAGTTTGCAGCACAAAGAACAATCTAATCCCTGTTCTACATCCTGATGAGTGAAGCATAAGGCGTGCCTTCAGTAAGCATGAGAGGGGAATAACTTATTTCACTGCTGTGTAGGCTCTAGCATTATAATTATATTATAAATGTCATGTCAATGATGCCTTGGATTTTAACTTCATGACACAGGATGTTATATAGCCAAGTTTGTTCATATATCCCATTGCTGGAGCTGGGAGAACTGTTCTTGATGAGTAAGTTAAATTCTTCAGCAGTTTTACTTTTAGCATTAATCATAATGATAATAAAGTTCATGCTAATAGACGCATTCTATAATTTAGGTATCTAAATATAGCAATTTCCTGAGGCTCTGACAGTGTGAGGTATTAGCCTTTCCTGACTGGTGTACTGAATGGGACTTTCTGCTGGGAGCAATGTGAATCATGGATTTAATATATGTAAATACTTTCATGTCAAATCTTTTCATGGGTTACAACCTGCTTGCTTAGACTCACAATCTGTATTTGATATGGCTATGATAAGAAGTTTTGCAGTATTTTCTTATGGTGGTATACCATGAGGGGAAAGGGTTGTTATAGGGGAAAGGCAGAAGCTATGTGTTCCCCTTTGTAATACAAAACAAATGAAATGAAAAGCAAGTGCAATCTCTAAAGCATTGTTATTTTAAATTTATGAATCATTAGCTTTCTAGTATAGTAAGAAACAAACATAATTTAATAGGCAAAACATAACAAAAGGAACTTGAAACATGTTTAAGTGATTAAACAGCAGAGATCAGTAGGTTTTAAAATGAGAAATTGTTTTAAATATATTTCTTCAAATTAGTAAGTGGATTGCTTCACTTATTAGCTTAAAATTTTTATTCCCCAGAAATTATGTCTCACTTTCCAAAGAGGACATATTTACAGAGAATGTACATACTTCTTCTGGCATGATGAAAACTGGGAAAGGATGTCCAAACCTCTGCTTATGTAAAGGCTATTGCCCAGCCAAAAGAAAAAAAAAGACCAACCAGGTTTTTTGTTACTACTCTAATGTGCTGTTTCCAAAGAGGTGACAGGAATTTGTTTGCCAAACACACAGCATGTCTCAGGAAAACAATAATCCCCTTTACTTCTTAATCTTAGTGAGAAAGTCTAGAGATAAGAAGGAAGACCTAAATTTAACCAGACTCAAGAATTTAATCAATTTTGGGTAAATTTAGCTCTCCTTCCATATAATCTGGTGATAGGCTGGTGAGACCGCAATCTTATGACAGGATATGTACTACTGAAATAATCAGTTGGTGACCACAACCTGACCTCAGATTGCTTCTACATGAGCAACACTCTCCTGGATGCTTGTTGCAGTACCACAGAAATGAATCCAACAAATCTCACCTCCAACCTGCTGTTCATTATTCCTTACCAAGCGTAGCACAGGGCCCTTCAGTCCCACAGAGGGACACAGATGCCACATCTTAGAGGCACCTTGGAATTCCTCAATATGCAGGGAACACTGACCACTGCCGGGGTCCTGCTAAAAGCAAACTTAGGAGCATCAGCACACAGACTCTTTCTCCTTTCCTATATGCAGAAGACAATTTCTCCATTCCAGTACATCCTCTTTTTTAAGGATATGACCCAGCTTCATGGGGTATTTATGGTAATAATAACAGCAGGCATTAGCAGCGTTGTCTGGATGCTCTCCAGATAATAAACAACGTATGGGATTCCTGTTGGGAGGCTTCCACTCCGTAGGCAAGGGGAGTTAGCTGAGATGCCTGTAAAGCACAGACCCACAGCTTGGACAAACAGTGGTATTTTGATAGGCCCTCCATGAAGCATTAGGACAGAGGGTAGAGGAGCACAGCAAGAGCAAATGCTATGCTGGTGGACACATGGATAAACTTTAGAAAATGGTCCCCTAATTGCTGAGGAAGCACAGGGAATTAGTGCCAAGAATATGTTTATTGCAGTATGTGTGTACAAGAGGGCATCCCGGTATTCTGGCTGCTCTCCAGGACTCCCAGGGTCTGTGGGTAATTATAATAGACACAGAAGTGTGACCTAACAACAGGTCCCATAAATTATCCTGTTGCATAGTTAGTTTAATATTTTCTTTATGATTTTTATATATGCTACATATACAGTTAAAGAAAATATATTTATCCTATACCAGCATTTTACTAGTAGAAAGATCAGAGAAAAAAATAATTAAAATATCAAGGTCAGGAACAATTCTTTTTCTTATGATTACTTTGCCCATATTTACCTACTGCCCTATTTAACCTTTTAACTATTAGCTTTCCTAGATAAGTCTGCTAATGTATCCATTTATTGAGTTTCCTATAAGTAAGAAAATCTAAACAGTGAGTTTCAAAAATATTTTTAATAACTCTGAATAGGAGTAGTTCAAGTTGAAATTTTATTTTTGGGTGATCAAAACCCACATGTAAAGTTGAGCTTTTGAAAATTATGAAATCTGAAAAAATATGAGCTACCCAAAACCCTGATCTAGAACTGAGTTTTGTGTTATTAGACAAGTTACAGGTATTTCTATTTATCATCACCAGAATGTAAAAAAGTTAATAACAAATTCTCCTTTCATTTCAAAGTCTTCTTTATTTTAGAGGGAGAGAGAGGGAAATTAGAAGTGACACAAAGTTTTTTTGTTCTTTTTTCCCCACAAATTTATCAGAAGCTACAGAGACCAGTTTAAGCAGAACTGTATTAGCATGCAAAATCTTTTTTTATCATAACCATTACCCTCCCCATAAAATACAGTGCTCTGTATCCTTCTGAGTAATATAACGTGAACTTTGCAGGACATAATAGTGCTACATCAAAGCCTCAATTACAACATAGGAACTCAGTTTGATCTAAACTGTCTAATAACATAGCCAGTGGATTTTGCCCAAGCTACATGGATCATAGGTTTCCTTTATAGTTCAAAACCAAACTGTTTCTTCTTCTTTTGTCACTGATGGGCTAAACTGCTTGATAAATAGAATAGAAATTAGTCTCCGAAGGACGTCTGTGACAAGACTTGACAGATGTAAATGTGGAATGAAGTCAAGATCTAGTGCAGGGTCTATAACATAGTAGATTTCCAATTTCACATTAAAATCTGTCCATTCACAGATGAGGGCTAGCATACCTTCAGAAACAGGGAGGTTTTATCTGTAGGCACAAAATGTGTGGGAAGCAAGTGCCTGACAGGGTGTGTTCTAGATAAATAAGGCCAGGTGGAGAAAGTAGGAGGACTGGGACAATGACTATCTAATTCAGGAATGAAGCTCGAAGTACAGACATTCAGCTTGAAGTCAGCCTCCAATCACCACTTGGCGAATGGCTTGAGCTTTACCATATTCATTGCCTTGTTGTATATAAATCCCTGTCAAACTCTTAGCAGCTGTGGGGATCTAAAGTAACCAAAAGGAGCCCAAACTTGTGAAACAAGAACTTGGTATTCCATTAAGAATAAGCACTTCTGCACTTTGATCTAACACACCATTGATTTTGCCATTATTTGCTTTTCTAATGCTGTTTTTCAGTTTTAATTTAAATATGATTACATTTTTAACGTAACTTACTTCAAATGCTCTTATTAGCAATAGCAGCAAAATGAGGTATGGGAATGATGACAGCAATGTGAATTTTGAACTGATAATAACGGAGTCCTCTTATGTTAGTCTATGTCACAACAAGAGACTAGTAATCTATCCTTACTGCAAGGTAATTATGGACCTGTGCCATCTCTACCACATTTGGTTTGAGCAAATTTGTTGGTTTTACTTCTTCCATTGTAAAAAAATATAGCAATTCTTACACCGTGTTTTCTTGCTGCAACTAATTTTTGACTGTGTCTTGATACCACAGTACCTGAACATCTCTGTGGGTGCCATTAGCCAGTGTCAATAAGAAACTATTATCTGTTTCCTCTATTTCAAGTCATATGGGTGACTAAGAATGGGTTCTGATGGTCTTAGCCCAGTAAAGAAAATTACAGGAAGTTTCCTTTTGTTTGCCCCATAAAAACCTGCGGCAGGACCCAAGAAGTTCAGTCTATGATTGCTATGAAAACTCTATGAAATCTCCACAGATTATACAACTGAAAATACAGCAAAACCTGCTATATCCCAAAGGCAGGGATTTGATCTGGAATTGTTCTCTGAAAACATTTTGTGGAATTATCTTGAGAAGCTTATTCTACACTATGACAAGCAGTTTGTGGATTCAATTCATGCATTTGTTAATACTCCTGCTCAAAACCCAGATATTCTTCATTTGCTAAAAGGAATCACTTTGTTATCAATGCACCAACCTGGTGTCACAGAAATGCATGAGAACCCTGGCTGAATGAATGTCTCTGTAATGTCTGAAAAGACACCTTATACCTAGAGAGCATTCAGTGCCCTTACCCCATCAAATGGGCAAACAAATCACTGCCCTGCAAAGCAAAAAGCAAGCCTGGAAAAACTGGGCGAGATTGGGCAGAGTGGCAGCGTGCTGCACGAGTGCTCCAGCTCTTAGAAGGAGATTCAGGCTTTAACTACAAACTTAAAATCTGCTTCCTCCAAAGATCTCCCAAGTTTGCACAATTTTATCCAAAACCAAAATTTCCCAGTTCAACCTCCCATTTGGTTCTAGCAACAGTAACTTTCTTGTATTTTCTTTCAGCCAATAAAAACCGAAGTGTCACACAACGTGCTTTGGAAGGAAGAAGTTCTGACTGCTGAGAAGACAAAATTCAGGGAGGAGTGGCACCTCCAGTTGTTAAGCCCAGTCAGACTTCTACCCAGTAAATGCTCTAGGTTCCTGGCAAAAAAAGGAGCACCACCACCCAATTCCACACCACTAAATATTTTTTGCCTTGCAGCAGTTTATTCTGGGGTATTACAGGCAGGAAATCATTAATATATTACACGAGAGAGCAATGGTGTCACTGTAGCTGTGACAGTCTGTGAGAAATGGTATCTTTTGCTAGATCAACCTGCACAGCCTTAAAGAAAAAGGACAAGATATTGAGTGAAAAGGTAATTTTTATTCCTGATGAATTGATATAACCTTCTTCTCAGCCTCTAAGAACTCCTATAACTAAAAAATATTTTCCTAAGGATGATCACTGTTTCTTGATATTTAACTATCATGTGGTCATATAAAAGTTAATTCTACAGATCACTGAGTAATGTATCATGTTGCAATAACAAAAATAAGAACAAACATTTAATGAAACATTAAAAATCAAAGTGAATGTTGACTTTTATCCTGCTATTGCCATGATTTGATCAAGTTTTACACTATTCTTACTAGTTCCAAAGGTTTTGCTCAATGCTTAATTTTCTCAGGTTGTGGTTCACGGCTGAAGGATCATAAAGAAAACAAAAGAAGAAAGGAGGAAAGATAATATTTTTTGAAATTGTTGCCAATTGTTCATCTGGTTCAGCTGTTGCAATGAATGATGTCATGTAGATCTCACAAAATAAAAATAGAAAATATTGTTCCACTGAATGCAAAATACTTCAAATTATGTAGATAATGAGTCTTTAATGACTAAGTTCACTTTGTGCACAGTCTCAGAAATGCCCCTGTAAATGTTGTTTATGTCATGAAAAGGGCACTTAGGTACAGTTTATTACTCTGTACTCCCTCCCTGCACTTACAGCAACACTATTAGAGAAGAGATTTGAATATATTTGAAGTCTGTTGTAATTACCTCACATGAAAGAGAAGTTTGATATCAAAATCCAGTGAGAAGGGATATTTTTGTAACAATGTAAAGTCAAAGTGCTACAAAAGAGCCTAGAATTTCTTAAGCATTTTATCTGGCATGTGAATATAAAAGCCTACAATTTAATTCCACGTTACAACAGCAACTCCCGGTATATAAAAACCAAAATGGTTCATTTTGCTTGACCTTCAATTTGCTACTATAGAGCTTATTATGAACATCTAGCACTTTTTCTTCAGAAGGAAAAAAAGGTCATGCATGCTGAAATTTTGTTAATAAGAGAGAAATATGGAGAATAAAAGTAAAGTTTTGAGTTGCCTCACTATGACAGTAATTTTTAACTAGTTCAGTCAATTTTATACATATTGTGACAGTTTGGGTATGATGCTTTGAGATCCGTATCTGATTCACTTGGAAATCAGAAGCATTTTATTGTGATTTTAAGGCAATTCGTTGCATCTTTCATGATGGAAATGCTGAGTGCATAATGAATACACAGTGGTTTATGTTGCTTGCATTCTGTTTTCAGAGAGCATTTGCTGATGTAGTCAATTGTAAAAATCTATCAATTTCAGCAACAGCAAGGTCAAAGTACTAAATACCTTTGACTAATGTATAGAGACTTCATAATTGCATGCTGATAAATACAGCAGTATCATTTGAAATGTCTTATTTAGGCAGAATTAAGCCATTCTGTTTTCATTTCTAATTATTATTCTCAGCATAAAGTTTTAAAAAGATAAGAAATTTATTTTGAAATATGTTTTTTTTCAGAATTTTTCAAGGTTAAAAAGTCAATTTGTGGTTGGGTTTCTTTATTGTTAAATCTGTATTTTTCAATGGAAAGATCTTCTGTTTCAAATTTCCTAGACAGATCCTGTGGTAGGTAGATTACACAAAAACTATGTGGCAACGAGTACTCTTTTTCTATAGCAATTTTGCATGGCATGACTATTTTACATTTTCTTTTATATTGAAGAAAACAAGAGAAAACATTTAACCCTAACCGCATTTTTCCCAGTAAAATATCTGAAAGTTTACAAATGTATTTGTCTTGATATATTATCACAATGCCCATCCTGTACTAAATGGTTAAAATTCTTCACCATGTCTTGGCTTTACTGGTCCTGGTTTGCAAAAATTACTGGTTTTCTATTTTCACATAACCTCATTATCTAGTGATCACCGATTGCCTTTGCTGGGATTTTTCACCACTTCTATCCCAAGCATGTTTTTCCTTACAAAACACTTCACCAGTGTTCATTGCCCCTTTGGCAGCAACTTGAAAATGCCCATTCAAGCACCAAAAAAAATCCAATGAGTCTAAAATTTTGAATAAAAGTTTCTCAAGCAGCCTACAATGAGCAGTAGGGTGTCCACACTGGTATTTAAAAGAAACTGAGAATGAACTCTTTACTCGTTGCTAATGCATTGATAAAATGTTTGCTAGCTGTGCTCTCACCTCACTCCATCCCTGTGGCCACAGATGATAACTTACTCATGAACCTTTTGAACCCAATTAGCCACCACAGTAATTATCAGCAGTCCTCATAAACCCCACTAACTTTGTAACAATACACCAGAGCCATTTATGACGAACTTTGTAATGATGAGCAATACATGCAGTGGTTTTACCCCACACTTGAAATGTTTCTTTTCAAATGCAGACAAGCCAAGCCACAAAAGCAATTTTGCACACAAAAAGCCGGTATCACCTAACTTGGGCAGAGAGCTAGGGCTGCAGTAAGAATGTCTTCTCTGTTCCCCTGGGTGATTTGGAAATCAGCACATTCCGGCAACGGCAAACTCAGATGTTCATCTATTCTGTACTGGATGCTGTAAAATCCAGTTGGTGGAGAAATTACAGCTCTGTATTGATTTTCTACTCCTTTTAAAAGGCTCTACCAGAAGTATTAGTGTTATGCCATCTTTAAATTAATGACCTACTAGTTTTTATAGCCTCTGTCTATCACTAACATAAAAAAAAATAAAGACCATAGAAAGACCCAAGTCTGTTTTCTTCTACACAAGGAAAGAAACTGTAGTCAATATTTTGACTGGGCCTGTGAAGATAACACAAATAAGATTATACAAAAAAAGAGATCCCATTTGACAAGAAGGTGGTTTTGTAAAATGATACACAATGGGTCAAATCCATTACAAAGAAAAGGAAGTCCCAAGAACTGGCTGGGGCGAAGACTGAACAGCATTCATAAATTAGCTGATGCATAAAACTGTTATTCATTATGCTCTATTTATCAGCTTGTAAAGGCTCCAATTTTAATTTATAATAACATGCCTCCTCAGTCATCACCCTTCTGCCACTTTTCATTACATTAGAAAATTCACTTTTGTATACCTCATTCTCCCATAGAGAAGCAGAAATTTATTTTCCTCCTCACCTTTTGATTACAATATGCTTTTTTGCCTAGATTCTCCTGACTTTTATTAGTGCAATAATTTACCGGATAACTGCCCACCACCTCAAACCTGTGCCCATGAACACCATACTGCATCTTGATTTGTCTTTTTGATAGCAGAATATTCAAAGATAAAAATGCCATCCTGTTTAATTCATCAGGTGGAATAAAGGTCTCTTGCTGAGAAAGCCATTTGAATGAGGGTTAACTGTGACCTGTGCTCCTCCACAGTCCTTGGAACATCTGGCCATATGGGCTGTAAGCAGATTAATCCAGTGCTTTGCACTCTCCTCCTTTAAACAGCTTAAAGGTTGCTGTTTAAATAGCACAGCATGCAATTTTTTAAAAAAAGATCAGCAAATATCCAAAATAACTGGAGCCAGGTGAATACTCTCTCCACGGGAAATTTTCAGAGGACCTGAAGAGGCAAATTATTTGGAAATTACTTGATTTTGTTGTGGTCTTATGTTTTAACTTGATATATCTAAATTTAATCTTTCCCAAAGTTGTCAAATCCTATTTAGCTTACATGATTGATCCAGACATACAACTTCCACTATTCCTGCTTTTGCCAATTGTAATAGACAGTTTTAAAGTCTGGGTAAGAGAGACCTGTAGTAACACCAGCTTGTCTGGATGAAGCCTTTATGCCTCGCTGAAGCGTCCCTCCCAGGGTGCTGGTGGCAATGTACTTTTAGCTTCAGCTGGAGCTCCAAAAATCTGGAAAGTTCACCCAGCACTGACCACCCAGCTGGTGCCTGTTAGTGCCCAGAGCTATGTGAGCATCTTGCTTGACGTGTCCTCCGTGGTGCAAGCAGAGGCAAGGCTCTGGCTACCTTCCTCATGCTGGCTGATGCTTTTGGCCGCAGGAGCAATTGCAGCTGGACTGCACTGATGAACCAGAGGTCATGTGGAGGACACTAATGCAGAGGCTTTTTTTTCTACCTGTTTTTTTTTTTTCCTCAACAGCACAATAAATTGCTGTTGCTAAAACAACTAATACTTCAATTCAGCTTTCTTAAAATTCATGTTTTCTTGCTTTTTCCCCACTGAAAATGGCAACCTCCTCAGAGGTGGAATTTTGATTATATTTGAAAACAGGAAAATCCATTTCATTTATTTTAAAATCTAAGCTTTTACACAGAAATCATTATTTTAGAAACAAGTCAGATTGAAGGCAAGTTTCAAGCCATGTGAAGTCAGTACAAGACACCTTTTATCCCCATCTCTAAGATTTTATTTGGTAAAAGCAGAAGCTAAACCCCACAACACCAAACCTTTGCTTTGTCCTTTCAGGTTTTGCAATACATCTAAATTCATGTTTGTCTTTTGATTTCCAAGCACTTCATCTCTCAGTTGTTGCACTTCGTAGTTACTGCAATAGAGATTTAGTTCGATCACTATGCTTCGTGTGTATAGCATGACCAATCCTGGCCAGAATAGTTGTTTTTCCATATGAGTTTGAAGAAGTAGTCTTCTTCACAGATGCTGGTGGTCATTGCGGCTCTGCAGAGAGGCTGAAGTCTTATTATCTTCATTTTGCGTAGCTACTAATTTTAAAGTTGTCCATCATGATTAGTTCTGGGACTAAATCCTGTCAATTATCAACCATGGTGATTTCAAGGTTGTCTCGCTAACTCTGAAGAGAGGAACTGAGAAAACTCGGATGATATCCTCTGAAACAATATTAGAAAACAGTTTCTGAAGTTGGAAATCTTATTAACATGCAGAGCAGCACATTGCCTATTGCTCTGCATTCCTAGTTAATGGAGAAATTATTAGCAGATAGCACTAAGTTAAGAAAAGGAATGATGTTTTGATTGAGTTATTGAACTGGCTCTATTAAAGAAGACTCCATCACTGATCTGACAACCCCTGCTCCCATTCTGTTGTGCATCTTCTAGGAGGGGACCTGAATGAGAGCAGAGTGACAAAGCTGAGGACAGATTGCACCAGATACAGATTGCAGGAGCATTACCACAACTAAGGCAGTGTTTTAAGGACTAGATCTCACCTCTTGCTTAAGTTGTAGGTATTGTGTACACCAAAAGGCCATCCTGAAACGGGAAAATGGCAGCTGTTCTCAAATTTTGGCCCGATCCTGCTACTGACAATACTCCACCAGCCCGTTCAGGTCAGATGAGTGTGTGATGCATGATCTTTGTGGATAATTAATAGCAGACTTTTAGAAACACTGAAGGCCCAAGCAACTCTTTCTTTCAAATAAAACCTATGCAGCGCTGACATAGGAATTCTTCATTCCTAGACCATAGTAGAAAATAACTTTTCAATTCTTTAAAAGTTTTTGATTTTAAATTTTTTCCCATTCCATCTGGGTTGAAACTAAGACCTTTCTAGTGAAAGCCCAAATCTCAGAATATCATAAGTTAGGATCCTCATCTAAAACGGAAGATAACCCACATGAACCTTCTTGAGCTCCCAGTTTCTGCCAGAGATTTCTATTTTATCAGCTCAGTTGGGATTCCTGACTACTAGATTACAGACTTGGTATCTCTTGCTGTGCCCTGGTAACTACTCAATTATTTAAACATGGAATAACTCCAATAGATGCTATTGCAAGAAACACATTCTGTAACAGCACAGTCAAGGCATTCATCTGGGACACTGGAAACCAAAGGTCAAGTCCTTCTACCACAGAGGTTTAAAGTCTTTATACAAAGAATTAAATGTATGCTAGACACACAACACCACTGAGTCACGGGAACGTAGGTTCAGGGCTATATCCTGTCCTAGGATGGAATTAACTCCACCACTGGTTATTGGGAAAGTAATTTAAGTGTTGAATTTTGGCAGAAATGGGCTCTTACATCTTATACAATGGCGTCCTAAGAAGCAATAGAGATCCTCTCTACTCAGTAATGCAAAAGTCTAATTGACAGTGCTACAGACACTCTGATAAATATTTTGTAGGAAAACCAGCTGTTTTGTGGAAGTGCAGAAGTTTTATTAATGTAATAAGGTATTAAAGCAAATTTCAGAGTTTTTGGTGGTGGTTCACTTTCTCAGCAACTCTAAAAGAGTCTTCGCAGTGCAAGCAACAGAAAAAACTGCCTTGGAATTAGATATTGAACCCAATATTCCTGTTGGGGAAGGGACTCCTGAAATGATGTAAGTCCAGCAAAGATCCATGCAGATCAGTGGAACTTTGTCGCTTCACACCTGTTAGTAACCCAGCACACAATCCCTTGCAATCAAAACCAAACCCCTAGAAATTTAGCTATAATCACTGGGGGAAAGGCATTTGCCTTCAGCTCATGGTGAGACTGCTACTGTATTTCCGAGGCTGCTAGGAGGGCTGGTGGTGTAACTGCCATCACTTTGGGAGACTTTCATCACGCTGATGTTAGAGTTGCAGGCTGCAAGATTTGCCTGGCTCTCAGAGAGTGCAGGAACAGCAGTAGCACTGGATGAGCCTGGACCAGGATTCACAAGCTGGGGATCAGCAGTGCAGCCACTGCCCACCCCAGTCCAAGGGGCTGCATCTGCCTGGCCACTCCTGAAGCCCCTGAAATCTGTAAGAGCTCAGAAGAGCAGGCAGACAAAAAGCACAGAATCATCCCACATGAAATGCCCTGATTTACAACAACTGGATGGGATTTCTTTCTGAAACTCAGTGATTTCATCGTATGAATAATTGTCTGACTACTGCTAAGATAATGCCTTTCTTCAAACTGATACCCTACAATAATTTACATAAACACTGTTAATTACATATTTGCACCATATATCAATTTTGTCTATGCCAACTGATTTCCTTCATAAAACAGAGAAATAAAACTTAACATGGTTTTCACATACATTACCAGCTGCCTGTCTGATTTCTTAGAAGTGAACAAAAATAGTGTAGGTGACAGTCAAGACGGGCAAACTCAGTCACCCCCAAATCATATTTACCTTCCATCACTGTCTTTTCCTTTCTGATTCATCTATAATGAATATCCTCCTCTCTTCATTAGATCCAGTTACTGTTTCTTTGTCTACAGTAACACAATCCACGTGGCTTAAAAACACAGTTCCCCGTCTCTATTTCTTTCCCTTTACCATTAGTATAATTGGGATGAAGCTTTGCCCATGAGACCTACAGATAGAGTTCTCAGTAATAAGGTTTTGGAGGAGGTTAAAAGCGAGAGACCTTTAAGGCAGGAGCAAACACTGCAGCAGCTGTTCAGATGAACAAGCCTGGGCTTTGTGAGGCTCTGAGTGCCTGCTGCTGCCACGTTACACATGAAGAACTAAATGTGATGCCCAAAGGCAGAGTACGTGCATTTGACAAGGTAGGATGCCTTCCCCACACCTGGGTGCTCTCAGGCACAGCAAGAACAGGGCCAGTTCTTGAAAGCCACGTGGCAGCAGCTTCTCAGCCACTGCTGCTGCTGCTGCTGCTGCTGCTGGTTTTCAGGGGAAGACGGCAGAACTCAGTGAGCTCCTTTCTCATGGCTCTCAGAGATAGCACTGCAAGATACCCACATATCACAAGGACAGAAAAAGATTTGTACAAGAGGGAAATGGTAAGATTTCTATACTCTTTAAAATAAATCTCTTACAGTGACTTATCTTTTCTGGGATTATTTTCACAGCCACGGATTTCCCTTACTTCTTCACCAAGTGAATATCCAAAGCAAGACTTCAGTACTAAGACATATGGAAATCAAACAAATCAAGATCCATATAAGCTGGTGTCCTCTGGTTGACCTGTCATGTGTGGAAAGCAACTTAATCCTCAGATTTTGGACTGCATCCAGTCTATAAAAACATGTGGACTGTGAGGAGAGGATTGGGAGGCAGGCTGAGCTGCAACAGGCAGTGGATGCTGACACTGCTCAGCAGGGCCCTCAAAGAGCTAAAACCCCACAAGTCTGTAGGATGCAACCCCGTCCACTGCTGCTTCTGTCCAGTTTGGCTTGTAATAGAAAGCCTTGAAACAAAAAGCAACTCTCTGCTGTGAGATCAGTAACTGTCAAAGCCCATCAAACCTGTAAAGGGCAACCTCAGGTCTCATTTCTGATGCTGGGTGTTAGAGTTGGCAAAACAGCACTACAGCACATGTCCTGGTATTTGTTTCTGCCAGCTGTGCTCTACTTTGTATTTTGGGTGAAAAGGATCGAGCTCTTAATTGGAATTTATTTCAGTTCTTTTGCCTTTTCGTCAACAGAATCCAATATGAACAGTAAACATAATTTGAAAACTGTTTAAGAGGAATATATTACAGTAAAGTAATGAAGTGGTCCCCTCTCAGCATATTACTGCCTGCTACTTGACAGCATTTTAATAAGCAGTAGCTGTCCCTGTCCTGTTGCAATGTGTGTGCCTGTATCCTGCCTGTCACAAAGAGAGGGCTGGCTCAATCTGTTTGACCACTGGCTCTGCCAGAATGCCAAAATGCTGCTGTGAGCATCAGAGGAACGTGCCAAAGATTAGACAAAGAAATCCTGTGTAAACCAGCAGAACACAACTGCTCTGGGCCCTGTGAGGGAGGTTTGCTCTTTGAGCTGCCCAGCTTGCCAGTGGATCTCTTCCAGCCCATGCACCATCAGGCACAGAAACTGGAGCCAGGGGCCAAAAGCAGCCCAAGCAAAGATGCTGAGGGATGCACTGGTCCAGAGTTCAGAAAGGCAAGAGACAAGGCCTGGCTGTCCTGTCCCCTGGAGAAGCCAGGAGAAGGGTCAAGGAGCAGAAATGACTCTACTAGTGGAAGAGTGAAGGACAAGGCTGAGTAGCAAGAGGGGTACACAGCTACTGCCAAGGGACACTGCAAGCAGATGACAGTCGAGGTTATTGAATCCTCTACTAAAAGAGCAGGGCACACATTTAGCAGTTGGATTTAGCAGATCATTTCAGTGGAAGAGCTGGGCTGTGGAGCTTTGAGCTTGGGCAGAACTTGTTACCTGAGCCAGAGCCCATGCTGAAGTGGCAGAGAGACGATGACATAGTGAGGAAGGAGGAATACAGCTTGAGCAACATAGGTCTACTCTGCTAAACCTACCCTTGCTTATAGAGAGCTGGAACCTGCAACTTTTTTGGCAGAAATGGGATGAGAGTTGTGAGCCACCTTCAGCTCCTGCCTGCCTTGCTCCACAGCCCTGCAGCATAGGGAGCACAACCCACCATACCCTAGGCTATGGGACAACCAGGTCTTCAATGAGGCCATGCTGCCATTACCTTTCAGAAAAACCCACTGATGTGTGGACCAGTAGCATACAAACACATAACGACCACCTTTTAAAGAACCTCACTTGAACTCACCTGCATTTTTTGCCTTTTGATACTTAACAAAGCTCTCAGATCCTTTTGAACCCTAATTTCAGATCCTTTAAGTAATAAACTCTTGCAAGACAGGCACAAGAAGGAAAAGGTTCCTTCATTACAGAAAACACTATTCTTTGAATAGTTTTTAGGTAAGATACTAATGTAGCTGACAATGGCAGAATTATATAAGCTCTAGTGTTAGATTTTTCACATTTCATGGAAACACAAGTACAAAACAGCACATTTGCTATTCATTACATGAATCTCCATAAAACCCCAGTCTTATAAAATGTAATGTCAGGAAAAATCTCATTAAATGATGCTGTTCTCCCTCAGGGAAAACCTACTTAAATTAGAAAAAATTGTGTTAAAGCCTGCATTTCCTGCTCCATTTCACCTTATTTACCATTTCAATAAATTCATGCTAGGCTAAAAAATTGCAAAAATCACTGAATGTCAGGTGAACACTAAAAAATATATGCATTTATTATACTCACCTATTTAGACTTAATGTTTTTCACTTGTCTACTTTCAAAGCTAAAGTATTTTCTTTGGGCTTAGTTTTGTCATCTTGACATTTTTAATAGTCTGAATATTTAGCTGTGTTAGTCTCTGGCATAACTGGAGCTTCCTGCTTTAATTTTGGTCAAGAATAGCCCTTGAAGTGGATAGTCAATGCTATTTTGAAACTACATTCAAGTATTCTCAGGTATTAAGTGTGAAATTTGACTCTAGATTAATAAAAATCTTTGGTTACCCTTCTCAATAATTGCATCAGTATACATTTAACTTTGATTTAGGAAGACAGTTGTATTGTGAGTGATTAGATGATTACTGATAATATAACTGAAGATTATCAAATAATAATAGATATTTTGTCTTTTCCTGTCTTTGAGTTTGTGTCTGTTATGCAGCTGTGAATTCTAGTGATTCTTTTCTTACTGTTCAAGTTGCTACTCTGTCAAAATAAAACCAGCTTTAAAAACACTAATTAAATTCATACCTTAGACCACTGACACACATATGCAGGTACTAAGAAATAAAGCATGACACTTTTTTCCTTAAAGTACGGATGCTCACGTGTCCTGTTGCATACGCTGGACTGCAAGAGAATATGTTGCGCTGTATGAAGTGTGTGACATCTGCTACAACTAACAGATATTAATGAGCTTGCACATGTGTTCTCCTTCGATTTACTGGGCTCATGGCAAAATTGTGAAGGCTGATGCAAAGGCAGATTTCATTGACTACTTACTTTTCTACATGCTGGAGGCAGCTTGGGAGAAAAAATGGTTGAGTTTTCTTCTGACAGGGTAGGGGTCACTAAGCAGCCAGCTGCCAGTCATCGTGTCAGTGTAGCACTACCACCCAGTTTGTCCCTCCCAAATTCACGGTCCCCTCCACTTTACACTTTGTTCTTGTTTTACTGGTGAAATTTTTGGTTGCTTTCTAGACTGATGAATTAGCTGTGGGAAGGGACAAGGCCATGCAATACTCCTGCTATTGCAAGACCTGTTTTGCAGCTTTAATGTATCAAGATACCAAGAATATGCACTTCAGGGCAGTAATTTTCATTATTAGAATAATTCTAGATTCAATGAATTTTGGATAGATTTTCAGTTTCTTGTCCACCTTTCTGAACACCAGGGAGTGACCATCTACCATCTAAGAAAGAACATTTTTTTTAAAGGCTTAAATATTATTCAAACACTTTTCAGTGAAAAAACCCACAAAAAGAAAAATGAAATATCCAACTTTTTCTATCCATTGACTGGTAAAAATATGAATTCAATAGGAAAGCAAAAAAATCATATAATGCCTTACTTTTAACTATCCAGAAACTTTCATTCTGTACAGAGAACACGGAGTTTAGCAGAATATTGCAATGCAATATGCAAAATATTAATCCTTGAACTTCCACTAAATTTTTTTGCTGATGGAATGAATTTTAGTAAGAAGTTTGTCACTCTGAGTGCTGAGTGCTGGACTTAACCTAAAGGAAACCTTAAGGTCTAAAAAAGGACAATTTTGGCTGAAAACACACCAAAATTCAGTGTCAAAATGAAGGTAACTTTTGGAATAAAACTTTAAAAAATAATAAACAAGGCAGAAAGGAAAAAGAGAACAACCAGGATACCACGGATATCATAACCAAGTCCAAGATAACTGATAAATAAAAAAGAGAAGTACGAGAAATTTATGACTGGCATAGATCCGTTTATTTGTAGATGGTGTATAATGCACAGACAGGACTCATTTTTTTCTGTTTTCACAAGAAAGACATTTCTAAGAGCATGATGAAGTACTTTCTATCACTTTCAAGAAGGATATCAAAAAGCATGTACAGGAGATAAATACTTTTCAGGCTGTAACCCTGAAAAAGTCACATAGAAGATCCTATTTCTTCTGCAACGCAGTCAGGCTTTTGAATACAAGCAAGCTCATCTGCCTTTGATCATAACTTTTTGTTCAGTTAGTACTTAGTGACCTCAGATTTTACTTAAAATGCAGATTTACAGCTAGTCAATACCTTGACTCCAAATTAATGCAGTGTACATGTCTCATTAGCAAAGAATTTGGCATGACAGGAGAAGATCAGTAGATCAAAAGACTTGATGCTGTGGTTCCTACATCTTTGTCAGATGTAGTTGAAGGAATTTAGTTTGAAGCAGAGTTTGTCTGTTTCTGAGACTGAAAGTCTCCACCTGTTGGGGCTCAATGCTCTTCATGGCCACACTGTTTTGGACTCTAACCTCAGAGAGAGGGAATGATGTATTCACAAACCCTTGGAGGGGATTTTCCAAGTTAGCTTCCTCCAGAAGAAATTTAAAATCCAAAATTGTGATTCTAACTGAACCAGAACATACTAAATGGAGGTGATACGGGCATTTGCTCAAACCACTACGACTGTAAGCATTCATCTAAAGTAACAGAGTTTCTTGCTGTGCCACCATGCATGTCTCATCTCCATAGATTTTACCTAAGCCCTGTAGTTAAGAGGATGGTTCACAGCACAACCAACATGTTACAGAAAAAAGAAATCAAGTTGTATGCCTCCCCTGTGGTTCTCCAGAGATCAACTCTCCCTTTGGCAGTGTTGGTTCCTGACAGCACCCTGTAAGCTAGGAGGCTGAGTGAAGCACTACTGCCGTGAGAGCTGTCTTTGGCAGCTGATCTACCTGAAGAGAAGAGCAAAAGCTATGTCATTTTGAAAGGCTATAGTACTATTGACAGCGCTGGAAAGCTTTACTGCCTGAAAAAAGTTGTCAGTGTGTGAAGAAGGAGAAGCAGCAATTTACACAACTTCTTCAGGGCTAAACTGCTATCTCATATTTAGGAGCTCTTGTCATCAAGTATCCTTAGTTACCCGTGGAAACTAGGCCTGTGTGAGTCAAAACCACACAGCTGAACAAAAATAAACACAGCTGAAAATGTTCATTTGAGCCGATGCAGATAATAATTTTTCTATATGCTTTCTTTGGTAAATTGAGACAAAGGTTTGAGAATTGTAATAATTTTGGGGCATTTATGATAAAAGTAAGAAAATAAAGAAACTCTGGGCTCCTTTTATAACAAGAGTCAATTGACTTTCAAACACCAAGGAAGATGAAGCTGTGCAAACATGTACACTACCACTGTACTCTGGAAGTCAATCTCTCCAATAATTAGCAAGTCATTTCCCAGGCAGAAGGGAGCATCCTGCTCAAATCTTGCCTGACTGATTCAGTACAGCAATTGGAATTCATTGATCTCTTCTCCAAAGACAGGACTCTAGCCATTAGACTGTATGTGTAGTATAGGCAATGAGGAGCCTCTAGTCTCTCTTCTCAAAGCTGCTGAATTTTGGCTACATTTTTGAAAATCAAGTTAAATTGACATTATCATGGAGAGAGAGAATGGTGTTGAGCCTGTAGCCCATGTGCTAATAAGGAGGGTCCACTACATTTCCAGTTGAATCTAAAAGATTCTAATTCATTCTTCTAACAGCTCTTAACAAAAATAAGCTTTGAGCAATGGGAAAGGAAGATTTATTTTTCTAGAAAATGATCTTCTTTCCTTCTTTCCACATCTTTTAACCAATAGAGCACATGGATGTCAACTTCCTCACTTGCATCTGCCCCTTCTGTGAGAGAAGTTTTCAGACAGATGCATACAAAATGGAAAATGCAAATTACAAATTGAACATCTGTAAGGCAATCATCTGGTGAAGACCAGTAAACCTTCTCAGGAAAATATAAGAGTCTTGGTTAAATTATTCTGAGCTGCAGAAATGGGCTCTTGGGTGTCCGTGTATATGTATCCCTATAAATAGGCACACGCATCACAATTCCAGTTTTAGCAAGGGGAATATGCACATCTTGTCTCATTACTCACATTCCATTTTCTACTTTGCCTAAAGTATATTTAGTTACATCCCAGCATGGAGTACCTTCGAATTATCTTTGAATTTTTGTTTGGAAGGAGTACCCAGCTTTCTAAACCCTTATCTGGTTAAGCTCTTTTCAGAGGAACAGCTCTCAACTCTCAATTCCCTTTTACACAAGGAGTACAGTAGAGAACAATTTGCCAGTCTATGTGCAAAAAGCTCTTTCACAAAGAAAGTTTCCACAGGTCAGTTGTGCAGCATGAAGGCAACTCTTTGGATCAGCACTGAAGACTACTTTTGCATATAACATTAATGGCTTGACTTGCTAGCACCTTCCATTTTAGAGGTTGTATTTACTGTTGGTAGGATAAAGTATTTGGGTATTTTTAGACACTTCACCCTGTGTATACCACATGTAAAGAAAACAACCTTAGGTGCAACTTAGCCTAGATATTTCACATTTAGTCCCATATTTTTTAAATACAGAATGGTCTGGCATATTTTCCTTCAACTATATGCAATTTCATGTTATGGCTTGCCAAGTTATTTTAAAGATATTTATAAAGACAGCTCATAACATTTTCAGAGGCTGAAAAACTGTTATATCTGTAGGAGGGATGGAAAGGAATCTGAAAACCATTTTCTGGAAGGAGCTAATGGCTGAGAGCATGAGAAGAACCTAAGAACAATTTCAACGGTATTTACAAGAATGCATTTTTCATTTAGCTCTTGGAAGAGGCTCTCACATGGGTCAAATGTGTCTTGGCAATTTGTCAGTAAAATGCAATTTGAGTTTGAAGCACTCTGAACTAAAGCTTCCAGAGTCTTACTTGTGGCCTGATAAGGAAGGTTTAATTTCAGTAACTGCAGTCATGATTCTCTCTTTCCTTTCTTAAACCACTAATGTCACTAACCNNAACCACTAATGTCACTAACTTGGTGAATACATTCCCAAAGTGATACAAAAACCACTTCCTGAATGTCAATACTAGAGAAACTGTGACCAGGGCCAGAGGCAGCACGACAACTGAAGAAAGGGTATCTGGGCTTCTGTCATGTCCACACACAGGAAAAGACAGGGGCAAAAGCAGAGACGAAACAATCACACCTGAGTCACAGACTTCACTGTGTGACCCCTCCCTGTGGCCCAGATCATTTTACTCAGTGTCAGTGTGCTTAGTCTCCAAAGGCAGCTGCATTCTGTGGCTGAATAATCTATTCCAGCAGGTCAGAGGAGTTCCCCACCGAACAGGCTGTACTAAGCAATGACCCAAACAATAGCTAATGAAGGTGGTAGGCACACCAGAAGCATTTAAATGACGACAGAAGGGAAAACCTTCGAAAAAATCCTGCTCACAAAGATGATAAACCTCTTTACAAATCGTATGACAGTTGGAGGTACATCCACTACCCCTGTTTACACACTCTTTTGTGAAATAGCTGCTTTACAGTCACAGAGAGGATGTTGTCCATAACCCACCACACATCACTCTCCAGAAAATCCATATGGAAATCTTAATGTCTAAGCCCTATTTCTGGTCAAGTAAAACTTCTCTTGAGTTCTAATGCTCAAATCCTAAAGGCATGATATTATTCCCTTCCACAGCCATTATGGGGAACTCTTCTCAACAACACACCCTGCTGATGTACTTCAATGATACTATGACTTTGCTCATGACTGTATTTTGCGTACATCCACGTGCAATAAAGTGTAATTGCTCTTTCTCTTAAGTAGAAAAAAAAAATTAATCTTGATTTCAGAGCATTTAATATACAAAGTATAGTTTCTACTCAGAGAGAAAACCACCTATATCTATTTTTTTTGCTTCCAACAGTGAGAAAGAACAATGAAAAAATCCCATGAAAAGTCATGATACATTTTAATTTCCATATAACAATACTTATCAAACTGAAAATGATTTTGCACTAACCTTGAAAACGTTAGCTGGCTGCCTAAACCTCAGGCCCTTCAAGAAAAAATAACTGCCAGTGGAAAGGACATAAAGGTAAAAATGCTGTATTGGATAATTCATTTACATAACACATTTAAAATGCTATTGTTTTGGATAAAGATTATCTTTGTTAAAAAAAAAGCAAAAATCCTTCTAGCTGTTACTATGCTCCTATATAGACATTTGGTGAAGATTAGGACTATTACTCTAAGTCTCAGTCAAGCAGTGCTATTAAATACGTCATTACATGGAACACTGCAATTACACAGAACAGTGACTTCCACAAAACTCATTTTAGACTCGTCAATTCTAGTAATTTATGCCTACCATCACCATAAGCAAATGGGATGAAGAACTCATTTTATGATTGCTAGCTGAAAGAAGACACAAGAGGACAGGAAGTAATTGCCTGGACCAATATTTTATTTATTTTTTCATAACTTATAAAATGGGTCTGCTAGAGCATCTGTAAAAACATAAAAATGGAATAACACAGTACACTGACTACTCAAGGTTGGCAAATGTTATGTTATAAAAGAATCGTATAAATATATATATATATATACCTTCAAGTGGTTAACTGATAAAATACCAATAGAAAGCACTAAGAATAAGTAGAGGATTTTCCAGGTTTGTAAAAACACCAGAAGTCCTGATTTCACACTGCAAATGGGCTCTTCTTTGCAGTCCTTGATCTGGAACTTTTGTCATGCTCTGTAGAGAATTTAATGGTTTGTGCAAGCTCACCCACAGATCACACCTTGAAAAGAAGGCCTTTGATGGGATTTTGAAAGGTCAACAGCTCAATTTCTAATCAACGTATTGCTGAAAGTCAAGAAGTCTTTAAAGCTTGTTGAACTAGTGAAATGCAGGGAGTTACACAAACAGTAAAGAATTAATGTGCAATGATTCAGATTGCTCGTAGAATAAGGAAGGATAAAGGCAAGAAAATGATGCTTGATGAGGTTCCCATGAGTGTCATTTTCCCTGGGACTGAAATCTTTCCAGGAGTAGTGCAGACAATCATACTGATTTTGAACAACCTGACCCACACTGCAGAACTGGTTAGAGAAGAAGGAAAGAAAAATATTCCATCTTTCTGATAAAACTTCAGGGCAAATTTTTTAGATTGGATGCAGAATAGCCATTTGTTTAGTATCAAAAATCTTTTTTTGGCAAATTCTGCAATATTTTTGGAAACTCCTTGTTCTTGTATGCCCAGTTTAGAGGCCCAGCTGAATCACTCACAAATGTATTTCTGAATATGTTGTTCAATGTGTTCCATGACATTTTAAGTAAAATCGACAATGAATACATTTTCCCAGTTCTTAGATAACTCAAATAATTAAACAAAACTGGGACTAGGCCAGGACATGGGAACTAACAAAATTACTAAAAAATGTCACAGGAATTTTTAATGACGCAAAAATTATAATGCAGCTTTCGCTCTCCTTTCTGAACTCATGGGGGAAGAATAATTGGGTGCAGGCAGAGAGAACATTGTCTAGTGACTGAGCAGAAGTACTGTCTGGGTGTAATTACTGCCAAGTTACAATATAATTACCCTAAAGTGTGAGAGGTGGAGAGATCTCAGTGTGACATGTCAGCAAGGGGTATGGAGAAAGATAGGCAACATGAAATGTGGAAAGCAGGGATGCCTGCACACTCATTCGCTGCTTCATTGAAAGTATTTCTTAAATGTGAAGACGTCAAGCAGTGAGAACTTGGGGAATGCTAGAATTAGTGGTTTGTATTTAGCATTTGTCCTTACTTACCCTTCCCCCTCAAGGCATAAGAATAGTTTTTAATGACTTAAACCCATACAATTTTTTCTATATTCCTCCTATCTCACTGAGTGAGTGCATTAAAGGGCACTTGATCTTATCTCCTTGTTCAATATATTGTGTACATTTCAGTAAAGAAGCTCTCTCCCAAACATAATAGATACACTCCTGGGCTGTTCTGTAGTACATAGAGGACCATCAGGTGATTTAAAATTTTTATTTATGTATTTTCTTGACCTGTAAGGTAAGAGAATAGATATCAGCACCATTTCACAGATATGTTACTAAGTGAAATAGAAATTGAAACTAAGACTACCTACCACTTTTAAGCTTCTTTTGAGATGCCCAGGATTGACTTTTCAGCAGAGGTAACATTTATACAGTGGTTAATATATTCTGACAACAATTCTTTGAAGTTAAACTGTGCCTGGCTTTTCCAATACTTCTCCAAATTAGAACCATGCTGCTCTCAGGCAAGACACTACAATTAAAGGCTGTGGCAAGTCTGGTTTGTGTGACTTGCCCACTAAAGCACAGAAAGGAGCAAGAACTAAGGAAAGAATCCCATTTCCTTGTACCAAAGACACCTTAACTATAGGATTATCCTACCTCCTCTAACAGCTCCACGCACCGCACCCCTCCGCTCATGCAATGACAGAAGCAGTATGCAAACAGCAGTCTTCCTAATCACACTTAATTCTCCATTTGAGTGAATGGCAACACAAAGAAACTCTCTTATGACAGGCCAAGAGATTCCCTTCCAAAGATTATGAACTTTTTAGGAATAGTTTGACAAAACCTACAATACTGGTTTTTGTTAAAAATATAAAACCAAAATGATTTGAACAAAGTATTCAAAGTCTTGTAATAAATACAATTCATATGAAACCTGATTATCTTACACAGTCTGAAGTGAATGGAGGGGGGAACAAAGTGGCTCTTATTTGCACTAAACAAAGGATGGTGGTTCGTACATCTCTTTTGACTCGTATCTTTAATTTCCAGGCATGATTTCCAATACATGCAGGAGCAAGCCTTACTCAGGTGAATTCATTAATTCGGAGCATCCAAACTGATGATGTGACGCAGTTGCAGCCTACTCCCTTTCTGAAATTTCACAATTTAAAAAGCAAAACATTCATTCCATATTTCCTTTATAAATCCAGTATAGGATTAAAGTTTTTTTTTTCTGTTCCAAATAACTTAGAGCAGTTGAAGTCTGCTGCCTGTCTCCCTCCATCTCACAAAGCATTAACAGAACTATTTTCTGAGCCTCATACTTCCCTAGTTTTAACATCTTAAAATCAAATTAGAAGTTCAAGGACCACAATCACAGCCTTGATACTGAAGCCTAGCTTCTTTTACACTACAAAATTAATATTGCTTGAGAAATAAATCAATACCAAGCCTTGTATAGTGAACAGCAAAGATACCAAAGCATTGCTTCTTTTCTGCTGCAGCATTGTATTCTGAAATCAAAATCAACAAAACAACTTCCACAGTTAATGGGCTGTGTTGGTGAGCACTGCTCTGTTCCTGTAAAGATCTGTGCATAAAGTACTGCAAACAAGTCTCCTGAGAGCAGGTGAGATTTGTCAAAGGTGACTCTTGTTCCAATCGACATTCTGTTCTGGTGCTGACAGCTGAAGGCTAAAGTTCTAATTAATTAATTTGCTTTCACAATAAACATTTTCTTTTTTCTTTGAAGAAAATCTTTTAAATTGCTTTCAGTCTAGAAAACTGATGGCCCTTGGCAGTAATGGTTATTCTAATGTGGTCAGTAAATATGCAAGAAGGCTTTGACTTCTAATTTTTCCCTGAGTTTTCAGCTCTGTCTGGACTCTGCTCAAGGAATGAACAAAAGCACAGAGTTTCAGCAAGTCAACAACTGACGTATTTACAGAAATGAACAGTTCTGTTCTCTGATCTGTTTTTTGGTCTCTGCACAGGCAAAAAAATAACTTAAGTGGGAGTTTTGCCTGTGTAATGAATTTAGGAAGCCTTCCAAAATAGGAATAGGATGTGTGGAGAGCAGTAATGCAATAAATAGCCATGTTTTACCCCCCAATTATCTGCAGAGAAAGAATAGAGATTGGACTGAGGAACAGAATTCAAGTTTCAAATCGACAACAGAATGAAGACATTCTGATATACTTTATTTCTGACCTCAGAACCTCCAAAAGCCAGGTACAGGCATTACACATGGAAACTGAGAGAAAGACTACCACTACTTTGAGTCTTAGAAGCATTTTAAAAGCTACTTAATATTCATTTAAATTATTCACAACAGGACACATTAAGATAGATCCCTGTCCTGAAAATGGCAAAAATGTATAGAATTTCTAAAGAGAAATTCCAGATGGGCAGCTAAATCTTTTCAGAGTTGCAATCATATTTTGTCAATATTTACCATTTCCCAGATCACTGGCTTTTTCTTGGGTTTTGTACTCTTTGTTTTGCCACTGAGAAAATACTGTGCAGTGAAACTGTTCATTAATCCCTGCAAAAATGTTCTGAAAGAGAATAAATAAAGAAAGATGCTGTTTTCTTAGATGAACAATCATAAGCAACATAAATTGGGCTTGAGGGAGAGTATAGTATAGACCTATAGTCTCCTTTATCCTAAGTCAGGACCATTAGTTATGGGCTCTAGGGTAAATTTCTAGAACTCTTGTGACTCCAGCTTGTTTTCCCCTAAGCTTTTATGGAAAGCACAGGAACCCCAAGCTCCATTTTCAGTTGAAATACGTGTTTCCTTCAGCTGGAAAGTAATGGAACATAGAACTCTGTCTGGCGGAGATGACATGAAATGTCTGTCATATTGATTCACCTGATGTTTGGTTTTGTTCTGGACACTGAACAACAAACCCAAAAAATCCATTGTCACACTGCCTTAGTGAATAAGAATTCAATCCAAATTGAGGGAATTTCTACTTTGTTTAATGACACGGTATCCACAGTGGTGCCAGAGATTTAAGGTAAGGATCTGGTCAATGCTAACCTTGTCAAGCCAATGCTTTCATATTAATAAATGATCCTATGAGGTAGAAGTAAAGAGCCCGGTAATACAGGTATCTAATCCTGGCCCTGAGCGAAGATGTCAGTGCTGTGCCACACAGGGAATCCCTCCAGACTGGATATGGACACACACTTGCACACAGTTTTCACCCAGTACCTTCCTTTCCAGAAAATAAACTTCTTAAGGTGTTCCACAGTGCGTGACAAGCCTGTGCACACTAGCCCTTAATGGAAGGGGAGGGCTGCTTAAAGCAAGAATTTGATTGTTTGGAACAAAGCTTTTGGCCCAAACTGCATGACTCAGTCCATTTACATCATGAAATGCTACATAAAATCTAAAAACATGTTATCTTAGCCATTGAGCAGTCTTTTATTAAGTATACTATAAACGATAATATATTTGAAAAAAAAAAAAAATGCAGTGAATAGAGTAGACCTTGATTTTACACTGTCCTTAGAGACATCTGAAATTTCCCTGAGATCAACACTCTGAACAAAATACTGATTTCAGTGGAACTTATGAAAATATAAACTCATATGAACTCTGTGTAACAGACATTGAAGTATTTGGGGTCCGCATGCTTGGGGTTTATCTGCCAAAATACAAAGGACAGTGGGGAGTGTGGTAAATGCTATCAAGTAATTTGCAAAGCAGGGATCCTTTTACCTTTCCCACTTACATATTCTTGGGCTGGCTGGGCAAAGCACTAATATGCTGTCTAGACATTTATATAGAAGCTGATTTGGTTTGTAGGAGAGTGAGCCATATAAATGACTAATTACCCTGTATCTTACATGAGCCATCTTCAACTGCCATATATTTTATTGGGATGAGCATATTAAGAGGCATAAACTCTATATGGTAAATCCTGAAATGTCCCATTTAACTTAATTTTCATAGATAAGAAGGGCAAAACAGTCTTTCCAGCATACCATGACTTTCTGCAGGAAGTAAATCCATTAGAAAATGAAAGCTTTCTAATGCAGCGACAGGGTGCACAGTCTCATCATCTGTATGTGGGACTGGCACTCACAAATTATTGTTCCAGATGCCACTGGGCAGCTTTATCAGATATAATTTACTCGTCTTTTATCAAGCCATGTGAGAGATATCTTAATCATGAAGGACAGGATTTATCTTACCTATGTCAGCTTTCTGAGGTTAGGCAGATGGTACTATCCTCAAGGCAATGCTTAGGCTCAGAGGAGTGGGGCTCCTCTTTGAGATACTTGTTGTGGGATTGAGTCCATGACCCTTCAGGGCCGCCTGTCTCTTGCTGCTATCACGAGATCACAGACATTTGGCTTAAACCTTGGTTTTAGCCTTCTTAAGCGGGGTGGGATGAATCCTGTGTTTCTTTCTCAGAATGCTAATGAAAGAGGTGAACCAAGGTTTTAAAATTTGGAACTGTAGGCTCAGCTTTCCCCTGGAAGATGGCTATGTGATGCCTTTGTTTTTGTTAAATTCATTACAGAGGGAGGATCTCGCAGGTATTTAGACTGGTACTATACTCAATCAGGTTAAACTGAAGAAAATGTTCCTGTAAGATACCAGTCACCCAGTTGATATGATTGACTGATCTAAAGGCAGCTGAAAACATTAGACACCAATACAACATTTGCCAGTTCGCTGCTCCAAAGGCTGGTAAGCACAAAATCTGACATGAGAACAAATCTATTAACCTGAAAACACCTGATTTCCCTTATTGTCCATAGAAGGTGTTCCGAACTGGATACTTTATATTTATCTGATGCTTTGCAACATGATTTTGAATGTAAATAGATTGAAATAGCAATAATATGAAGGCCTTCAGATAGTTGCCTAGATCGTGTTGGCTAACTCAGAGACAGCTGAGATGAGAAGCTGGTTGAATGAGAACATGCAAATACGTTTAATTTAAATATTAGATATGATTTTCTACTGGGACTTGTTGAAATCACTTTCCAACTGGCCTTCCTTGAATAGTCTCCTACTTGAACTTTGTTGTGCGCTTGAAACCAAACAGTTGAAAGCTTCTCTAAAACACTAAGATTCAACAACATTCAGAGATGCTCTGATTAAGAAGTCAAGCAGTGCACGGTACATAATCTTACATCACCAGCCTGAATTGTTCCTGCCTTGTTAAGACATATACCAAAATATGAGTTTACATTCTATAATACTGATTAGGCTAAATATGTTGTGATCAGGTTTTATTATTCCCAAATAGAAAGTGTACTAAAAGAAAAGTAAATGCATGTATTTTACTAAAATTTATGTGGGAGTATACTGACCAGCTTCAGTAAAATTACACAAATTGACCTCAACGTTAGCCAAGGCATCTTTCCAAAATGTTTTTATATTTTCCATTTTCCTTTCCTACAAATCAAGTTAATCCAAATATAAATAGTGTAAAATATAATGAATAACTGCTGGAGGTCAGAAGTGGGTCAAAGAAGGATAAAGAATTAATCTCAAGACCAAAGGCCATTGTATTTCAGATATGCAGCTCACAAATGGAGGAATTCTATACATTTGAAATAAAATTTGGCAGGCTGAGGCTGGTGTGATTGACATCCTTTTCTAGCCACTACAGTCTGAATTCAGTTTGCTGCTATGCATGTCCACATGTATGAGAAACACTACGTAAGTGAAAACACAACTTACTATATGGGAATTGATTAATTGTCATCACCCACAAGAAATGCATTAATTGAATTAATTTAGTGAATTAGTTTGATTCAAATTAATTGATTTTTCTTATTTTTCTGGGCTAGTTAGTAGTCTTAATTCATTATAATATGCCAGAAAAGTACATCCAAATGTCACTTAACTATAGAAGGATTGCTGTCAGCTAATATTCTACAGTTCCCAGTAGCTGGGACACCTATCTCTACTACAGTGACAAGACATATAAGTGCTTTTACACACACTAATATCAGGAATTTCTGATATGATTCATCTACAAAGGATAGTTCTGAATACCTGCTGATGCAATCTAATAATCTTAGAAATTTGATTAAACCTTGTCAGTGGCAGAGTCCTTCTTTTTCACATAGTTATCACAGCCCAGTATTGCCTGCCTGATAAATGTGATGGATCTTCCTCTCAGTTTGTTGTTTGAATTTTCTTCCTGTTTTGATATTCAGCTTGAGAACAGTAAAAGCAAACACAATGAAAGTACAATACTGCTGGAACACTGCTTACAGAATCTGCCCAGGGGAAAAGCCACAGCAAGGTATTCTAGTCTAAGCTAATGGCTAAAGATTGATCCTAAGAAAGAAAACAAAGGAAAAACTGGTAAAAGGCTAAAAATCCAATCTGATGCTCCAGTATATGTCCAAATATATATATACTTTAATGACTTCAATTATGGAGGAAATGAGGGCATTAGAGATAATGCTGCCTTGTCCAGCACATCCTCTTCCTCAAAAAAATTCACTTGACTTCCAAGACTTAGATTCTTTACAAGAGCTAATATCCTGTGATTTACCTCACACATCACTGTAGTGCACAAGAACTTCTACATCCTCTAATAAGCAGCTACTCTAAATTTTGTGACAAACGTCACAAGAAAATTTCAGAAACTTTTCATCCTCCCTGTGTTCTGTAGCAGGCTTAACTAAGTCAGTTATGGCCATATCCAGAAAAAGCTATTACTGCTGCTTGATTTTAAACTCTGGTTTAAACTTGGTTTTAGAGGCTTAGCCATCTATCTACATTTATTGGTAATGAATGGTGATAATTGACCCTGAAAAATAAGCCCCAGATGAATAGACTTCAGCACAAGAATACCAAAACTTCATGTGACAGAAAAGCTACTTCAGAGCTGGGGCCTAACCTGACATTATTCCTCAGCTGGAATTCCTCATGCTATCAGACACCTCCAAAATTACCATTCCTTTTTGCAGCTGAGGTGATCCTGTCCAGTTAGGAAGTCCTTCTAGCACTAAAAGATAGTAGTCAAGGATAAAGCACAGGGTGCCACTGTTTGTCCAGAAGGTGAAGACTTGGTGTTGTTGTGGCAGAACATGTCCAGCCGGGGAGATGCCCACTGGACCCTTTCCAGGGATCTTTATTAGCTTCTCAGTAAAGAACTATGAGACAAAACTCAGTTCTAAACTGGATCCAGGTCTAATGCTGGCTTGGCTACTTTTTAACGAGTAAAAAGTACTCCACCAGTGTGGAGGATGAGCAGAAACATTTTGGTTCACCCACTCCAATGTGAGCAAGTAGCCAGCCCAGTGTCTATGGGACTGAAATTCCTCTGCCCAAGCAGCAAGAAGAAGGAACGAAGATTTTGTCAGCAATTTGATATGCTTTGGATTACTCAACTGCATATCAACATAAATCAAACGGATGTTTTTTGGTCAAGGTATACCATGTAAGTCTGTGATCCACTGTGTTTTCCAACATTGAAATATCTGAAGTAAAAGGATTAAAGTATTTGTCATCTTGGTATCTCAGCCCAATTAACTGCACAGTCCTGACAGAGTAAGAGAGAAATTTCTTTTTTGATCATTAGGTGCCAGACATAAGAGCATATGTCATTTCTGAAAGTGAAGATGAATATATATACTACACAAACAGTTCTGAGAATGTATAAAGTGCCACAGAACATTTCTCCTGAATTCCTGTTTAGGAATAGGGTTTGCTATGGTGACTGAGCCCAGGTGCACTGGCTGACGTCCATATGAGCAATTACATTCAGCTCAAATTCCTCTTTTCAGAAGAGCAATGCACTCTCTCTTCATCCTGACATATTGTATGGTGGTGATGCCTATTATTTCAAAGACGCACCCAGCCCCAGAGACACCTGTACTTTATTGATAGCTGAAAAAATCCTTGTACCCACAGCTTATATTCTCTTTCAGACTCTGCTCTAATTCACAGAACAGACTTGCTATTGCAGGTCTTGTGTAAAAGTGCCTACCCTCTTTTGCAAACCACTCTGAGAACAGAAGAGCAAGCGAGTCACCTGGGTGACAGCTAGTCTTTCCAAACAGTAAGAAACAAGAAAGCATAAGGGGAGGGAAAAAGAGCTCAAGATCCTAACAGCCATCTCCTGTGTCCAGAGACATCACTACAACATTCCTTTCTAAGCTTGCTTGGAAAAGCAGAGAATAGCTAACATCTGCCCCAGCCATCAGTCAGTGAGGTGTGCACAGAACCTTAAGATACACTGTTTTCCCAAACACAAAAAATTTCCCTCAGTCCTTTTTCATGTCTAATATTCCTCCCGGAGAAAGTACTACATAGTATCCTTTATTACTCAGCCTACCCCTGCACTAGACAAACTGTGTTGCCACAGATGTGTAAGAACATGCAAGGACTGTGTATGAGGAAAGTCAAAGGGTAAGACATGAGTGTGATAAAAGTATGATCTTACCATTCATCAGTGTTCTGGTTTTAAGTCTTTCACTTTGATTTTTCATACTCGCTCCCTTTTTCCTTCCTCAGATACAGCTTTCTGTCTCAATGCTATAAATTCTTTTCTTGGTTTCATTACCAAGAAAGGTTTGCTTATAAATGCATTAAGTGACTTAAGATATTTAGTCACAATGTGTTGAAAAGGGCACTTTGCTTTTTCATGGAAGTAGCAGCACTGTGCACTGGTATCTGATGCCATGCCATTTAAACAAAGGGTGTGCCTCTATTCTTCAAATCACTGTCTTCTACTTTTTAGTATTTTCTTTTTTCTTTTATCTTATTTCATGTCTGAACCTGGTTCAACATCTTTAAAACAATATAAAGGCACTGCCAAATTCTATTCCGAAATATGACCAGCTGTTAGTAAATAATGACATACTTAGTTTTTGCTTCATTATGAGTTTACTAGAAATGTTGTTACTACCCATGATGCCATCACGGGACAACAAAATTTTTATGAGAAAAGTATAGAGGAAAAGCTGTTTCTACACAAAAAACTATTAACAAGTATCTTTATTGTATTGTCATTCACCATATGGGAGGGGAAAATAAATGGAATGGTGTACTTGCCAAATGGAAAAGTACCAACCTGGTTAAAGGGGAAAAATTATTTTCAGACTTCTGACAAGATTTCACAATTAGCAAAGAAGTGTGAAATTAAATTAAATAACACACAAAATCCATGCATTTTTGCTATTTTTGCCCTTATTGTTTATTTCTCCTAACAGTCCTGTTTACTCATTTTTTGCCTCTTTTGATCTGACTCGATGGAGTTGCCACCCCTTCTCTGGCTTTCACTGTAATCTCACACTTGGCCAAAGAACAGAGGAAATGAACAAAGCTGTTGATATGTAAATAACAGCTTTGAAGATAGAAGTACCAGATTGTTCCTAAAAAGAAAAATGCAATTGCTTTTTTTTTTACCAGATTAAAAAAAAAAAAACAAACTTATGTATTATTCAAGTGGTGCTTGAGAACAAAGATTCCATTATCTCTGAAGAATAATCATTTCAGTCAAACCAGGTATTTCCAGAGAGCCAAGGAAATTGTATTAAGAGTTCAAAATGTTACATTCTAAAAGTTGTTGACAAAATTGCTTATTTCAACCCTATTTCACTTTCCATGTGTTACATCCTGAGTACCTTTTAGTAGGACATTTCAAGAGATGGGTTGATTTCCCCTGCATAAAAGCAACTGAAGTCTCAGCTCCTGTAGGTGGTATCTGAATCACAGAGTCACAGAGCTGGAGGTCACCTGGTCCAACCCCCTCTCCTCAAGCAGGGCCACCTAGAGCTAGTTGCCTGGAACCATGTCCAGGAAGCTTCTGAATATCTCAAGGATGAGGAATCCACCACCTTCTTGAGAAACCTGTGCCAGTGCTCATTCAGCCTCACAGTGAAAAAGTGTTTCCTGATGCTCAGAGGAAACCTCCTGTATTTCAGTTTTTGCCCATGTGTGGTTTCTCTGATCCTAGAGAGAATCTCTCCTGATCACAGAATTTATGATAAATAGACACCAAAACTCATTGAAATCAAGTCAGTGACTTCAATATTTCTGGGCTTCTGTATAACTAGAGGAAAGAATTTAGGTTCATTTTCCTGCAAGTACTATTGTAATTTGCATTGTTAAGTCCGTATTTCTGTATGAAGTGTGTTCATGGAACAATTTATAAGGCTTTCACTACTCAGTGAGATACCCTAATGCCTTAGTCCAAACATGCAGTTGACGGCATGAGGATAATTTGCAGATTGTGAGTTGAATGTGCACAAATATGATAGAATGAGCCTTAATAATTGTAAAGGGCATGATGCAAAGTAGCCTCAGAAAGAAGTAATTGCTGCTGAGGCACTGCCCCAGAATAACCAAGGAGAGCCTTATTGATTGTCCTTCTGAATCAACAGGATTCAGAGATTTTTTTTTTAACTACCCAAAATGAATGAAGTGACCTCTTCTTAAATCTTGATACCCAATAGTGAATGAGTGGAATTGAGCATATCTACCCCATCTGTCGTCCAGGAGATATGTAAGGTGTCTTCATGTGTCAAATTCTGTGTCAAAGACTCCTTCCCAGTGTTCAGAAACAGCTACATTTTTACCTTTTGGAGAAAGCCATGGGGAAACTCAGGAGAATCTCAGGTGAAGTTCAGGTAGTTCACAAATTATGTAGTGGTCTCTCCTAAACAGCCCAGTTTGCCTCTTCTTCAGGACACTCTGATGTAGACAGTTTGATCTGTTATTGATTCTGTCCACATCCTGAAAACTGGCAAAGCGATGCTGACTTCTGCTTTCCAAAAGGCTACAGTTCTACATGATGATAAATGATGGGTAAGCACTACCATCAGTAAACAGTCAAGGTGTCTGATAGAGAAAAGTCAATGAAAGTAAACAACACATATTGCCTGATTAAGTTGGCCCCAATTCAGAATTAAAGCGGCATAAAATTATCTGCTCTTATCCGGCATGTAGGCTTATTATTCAAACATGCAGATATAGAAAAGACAAGCTCTACATTGCTTGAAGTCTGATTTTCCTTGTTCTTCAGTGACTATCAGCAATATGAGACTATAGCATGGTAAACAACAATATAAGTTGGTTTGGTTTTTTCCCCCACAATGTTACTTTTAATAGGAAAATAAGACATCTTTGTAGTCCTCAGTATGAGTAGGTGAAGAAGATGTAGGTTCAGGAAGAAAAGCAGCACATTTTTTTCCAAAAAAGATGTGGTGAATTGGAAAGACTTACAAGCAAGTAAAAGAAAGACTGAATGAGAGAGATTCCAAGAGAGTGAACACAAATGGTAGTGTAGGGGCACAGGACAGTGTAGGAGCAACCTGGCAGCCAGGTTGAGCCTGAAAAGTTAAGAGGAGAAAGTAGAAGCTCATTTTTACCCTTGGATCCATAGACAAAGGAGCATGGGAATAGCTGCAGTCTCAGAACAAAAGAAACCTTATGCAGGTGGGACCCAGCTGGGTTTGATACCCAAGGTTCACTGTTCATCAGTGGGAAGATGAGCACAAAGATAATTAGACGGATGAAGCACCTCTCCCATGAGGGAAGGTTAAGAGATTTGGGATTGTTGAGCCTGGAGAAGAGAAGATTTTGGGGTGACCTAATTGCTGCCTTCCCGTACTGAAGAAAGCCTACAGGAAAGATGGTGAGAGAGTTTTTTACAGGGGCGTATAGTGATAGGACAAGGGGGAATGACTTTAGGTTAGATATTAGGTAGAAATTCTTTACTGTAAGGTGGTGAAGAACTGGAACATATTGCCAAGAGAAACTCTGGATGCTCTACCCCTGGAAGTGTGCAAGGCCAGGTTGGATGGGGCTTTAAGCAACCTGGTCTAGTGGGAGGTCTCCCTGCCTGTGGCAGGTGGGTTGGAACTAGGTGGTCTTTAAGGTTCCTTCCAACTCAAACCATTCTGTGATTCTGTGATTTGCGAAGTCACAAGGTTTTTTCCCTCTGGCATATCTACCACTGGCACCCAAGACAATTTTCCTGTCAGGCCATGCAGAGACTTGCATTCCACTTTGGACTTCCTTGGCCCTCCGTGTCCC
Source organism: Picathartes gymnocephalus (assembly GCA_013390045.1). NCBI lineage: Eukaryota > Metazoa > Chordata > Aves > Passeriformes > Picathartidae > Picathartes > Picathartes gymnocephalus. Next base: position 52,420 of record WEKY01027193.1, read on the forward strand.
TCCCCTGAAGCAGAAGGACAATCCATCTCCATGCAGGGGACAAGGGCATGGTGGAAACTACCATATGCATGTTCTGCAAGAGACTGCTCGGACCAGAGCATTAGATTACACTTCTGTCTGAATTTCCTGCAAAACTACGTGCTCAAGTGCCAGGCTGAATCATTCCCCTGAAACGGATTCTCCATGTGAGGCAATTCAGCAACTCTCTAGTGGGGTGTTGGTTTTTCTCATCTTGTCCTTGTGCTGTAAAAATGCCCTTGGCCACTACCAAGCAGTTTAGAAAGGAGAAAAAGGAGAAAACCACTTCTCACAGTGTTCATTTGACTGAAACCAGAATTAAATGCTATTCTTCTTACCTCACAACCTCTCCATTGTATCCAAGCACAGGACAAGAATAAAGTCTATGCTCTTCAGTGGGAAAAAAAGAAAGGTGAGGTTTGAGAAATTTCCACTGGTTTACTTTCTTCTAGCATGAGTTAAAAAAAGCTTAAATCTCTGGCCTCTAAACTCATCCACTCACTCCTAGGAAAAAAAAATATATTTCAAGGCATATGCTAGCAATAATCCTGTTTACCTCTGAGTAGGCTGGAAGATTAAAGTTTCTGCCAATCTACTGAGTGAACAGTCAGGCTGCAGCCCTCTGTATATTGTAAAGCAATCAGAGCTCACTTTTAATTAAAGCACAATGTGGGCAAATAACTTATGGAGACAGCTATTAGTCACACATTAGATTGCCCCAGAAACTGCACAAATTTAACCTGAAAAAACAGTGGTTTAATTAAACTGTAACTATACAACTTTAGGCACACTGTGCATGCCTAGAGGATTTCTGTGGATGCATAACACAAAAGAATCTCGGTTCTGATGTGGCCTTCCACGGTACTATGAGGTAACATTTGCTGCTACTATGAATGACATTTTGCATGTATTTATTTATTTTGATTAACCCCAAAGCTATCTGTCTTAAGGAAGCTGGGGTTCAGAATATCACCCATTAGCACCAACATGATGATATAATGCACAGAATATACAGTCATTTGTCATTAAGGATTTCAAAATACTTAAGAGGTGTTCATCGAAAGCCTTTACATGTTTTTAACTGTGTATCTGCAGCAGCACATCTATGAGATTCTTATCCTCAATTAGATGGATTTTTCTAGTCCATCTATCATTGGTTAACTGGGTTAATTAGGAGAAAAATGTCTAAGATTCGAAACATTATCTTTATGGTTTGAACTTAAATCTTTCACAAAAATATCCTTGCAAGGATCAAAAATGGTACTTCTTATTTATTTAACCTGCTTTTAATAACTGAAAAAAAAAAAAGAGGGTGAAAACCCACTAGTGCCACTTAGCATTTGAACAGAGCCTTTTGTGAACCTTGCTATTAAAAAGGCCATGATAGTAGGAAGCAACTATAATTTGGATATGAATCATAGAGCTATTCACAGGAAGACTCTCAGCAAAGACAAAGGCCCTGCTGTCCATTACAAACCCATGAATTGCCTTCAGATAAATGCAGCTTGTCCTTCGATGTAAAGCCACTCGTTGCAATCCAGCCAGCAGTCTCCATTGTTCACCCTAATGAAAATGCACTCTCAAACAGAGAAACTGTCTAATTCGTTACAGCAGAGACTAATTTTTTCCACCAACTGCTTTGTACTGAAAAATTTAAAAATCCCCAGTGAAAGCAGAAACAGACTTGATTTTTTTCCACACAGAATTTAACCTTTATTTGCAAATGGCAAAAACTCCTTTTTCTTTAAAAAAATAAATAATAATCATGTTCCTTTTGTGTGTATTTAGCAGAAAGGTAAATCTCAAAGAGCTTTCCTCTATGCCATCTTTAGAAAGAATCTCTTTTTTCTGGGTTTTCTGCATCTACAGAGGCTTTGAACAAGAGGAAGCAATTTCTTTGTCTACATTTATCTTCTTCCAGACTCCTTTCAATTAATATTTGTCTAATATTTGTTAATTGCTGCTAAAGATGCTGTATCAAGTAATGCTTTTAATTTACCTACTGAGCTTGGAACTGCAGGATAGAAAGTGTATCTATGGATATGCCACTGTAGAGTAGCAACAATAGCTTTGGGCTACAGCTGCTAAAAATAACTTGCTCTGTGCTGCAATTCAGGTATGAGATTCAGACCATTCATAAGAACTGCAATTAAAAGCATCAAATGGAATGGAAATACCCTCCTCCATCACTCTGGCAATTCCTTTTTGATGAGTCTATGGAGTGGTGGAATTTTCCTCTTGTTTTGCATGTTTAATGTTTTATGAAAGGCACATTTCTTTTGATTTCTTTGCTGGGAACCAGTAGTTTTAGAGTAGAAAAAGAGAAGTGGGCATAATTTTAATTTCAGACAGACAGCAAGGAAGAAAAAAAAGATAATTTTTCAAGGAGAAGTAATGTTAAGACCAGAAATTTTTAAAAAGCAATTAAAACAGTAGTCTTCATAATAAATAAAATCCCTTCATCATTTAAATAAAATGTGCCTCCTGCATACATTTAATTAGCATATTTTCCTTCACATAGTCTCTATGGGCATGGTTGACCTACTCTTACCAAAGCACACATCCTTGAAAAGCAGTCCCACTGAAGTTGAAGAGATTAATCATGCAAATAAATCCCTCATCACCTGGGTCTCAGAATAAACACTACACTGTGACAGCCAGAGGAAGAGCTGAAACCCTGCCTGCCAACCTTGCTGGGAAACCGGCTGTCAGGGAACCAAGCAAAACGAGAGGCAGACGCTTGTACCACACACTGGGATGGCTCAGGGGATGGGGTCAGGGACTCTTTTCCTCAGCTTCCTTCTTTCTCAAAAAGCAATCCTGAAAGGCACATGGTTGGTGTGACTGGAGCAGCTGCTGACTTGCAGCAGCTTTGGCTACTGCCTTTCCAAGGAGAGGAGGACAAAGACCCTTTCCTGCAGGCTGACCAGCACAGGCACTCGTGTGAGGGCAGGGTGCTCCTGTCTCACCACTGGCAGCAGCATCCCGGGGGAGATGCCAGCCAGGGACTGTGCCGGGGCTGGTGGGGCACTCAGGCCCCAGGTCCTGCACAGGGGGCAGGCAGAGGAGCACTCATGGCACCTGGCCAGCTGGCCAGCCACCTCTCTGCCACCCAGGCCACCGCCCTGCGCTGGAAGGAAGCAGCTTAAATCAGCTCCAGCAGTGCATGATTTATATGCCCCAGTAGTCAGGCTCCACTTTACCTGTTTTACCTTTGCTTTGTCCCTTCTCTGCTACTCACAAAGGGGAGAGAGCACCTGGATGGTGGTGGCAGCTGTTGCTCTGCTGCTTTCTTCCTCAGGATATCCACTCTGTGGGATAGGGGAAGGGATCTTCCCTGCTCCTTGTTAAGCAGCAGCAGCACAAAGGCTCAACTGTCCCATCAATGTCAATGATCTAATCAGGACTGAGAGTGCCAATAAAAAAACAATTCTTTTTTCTCTCTTCCAGTTAGAACAAACTGAACAACATCTTTCCCCTCCCTTCATTTTGTTCTGCCAAAATAAAACAAAACAACTTCCTTATCGACATGTTTTTGAGTCAAAATGTCTCCTCAATCTGAAACAAAATGTTCCATCCTGTGGCAGACATACAAAAAACAACAGGTAAGGAAGGACTGTCTGCATCTCCACCACTGCTTCCTTCTTCAGAATCACCAGTGATGGGGACATTTCTGAGACTTGGACTCCAAGCTGCAGACCCAGTTCTCACTGAAGGGGTTCCAATCTACAGCTCTTGTGAAATGGGCCAGTCAGTCTGCTATGTCATTCTCCTGCTCTTGACAGTGAATGCTTTAGTATTTATAAAAATGTGTTTCAGAGAGGTAAATATTGAGGAAACATATATTGGGATTTTTTTTTTTATCCTGATGATTAAGGCACTGTTGAGACAAGAGAATTACAGTTCAAATCAATACAGGCAGCAGTGAACACAGCTCTCCTACGTTTTCTTTGACAACATTAATCACTGGACACTGAAAAAGCAGAAGGGGCACTGACTGTCCCTCCGTCAAGATATGACGACTCCTCAACAGCCTAACATGTTTACAACTGAAAGTACTTGGCAAATTTGATCCAAGTCCATGTAGATTTGAGCTGTACAAAACCATGGTTTGGCAAATTTTCTATCTGTAGTACTTGTAAATTTAAATCCTGTTTTGCTATACTGTTGTGCAAGAACAATTATTTACAAGGAGTCATTCAAAAAAATAAGCCGTATATTTATTCATATTTTTGTGAAAACTGAATGCATTTTGCATGTGAAACATTTCCTGTGTTAAATTCATTCTCACAGTGCTGTTTTCCATACTAATCAGTAGCCAGTATATTCAGCATATTCAGACTGATATATCAGGATGATAGTGGTTTAGTACAACTACTAAATTATTCATGTGAAAACATATGCTGCACTAACACTGCCAAAGTGTTTATAAGCAATATGTCTAGGGAAAAAAAAAAAAGAGGAGACAAGAATGATCAACAAATTAAAAACAAGAGATCTTGCAAAATTATCATTAATATGATGTAGTCATATGCTAATGAAAATTGCTGATTACACCAAACAAAATAGGAGGTAATGTCCACTAGGTAAGGATTAAAATATCACATTGGAAAGAGTGCTATTAAAAAACCAGAGGGGAATATTGCAAAGCTGAGGGTTATGTTCCTAAGTTGTCTATATGGTCAAATAAAACAAGGGTCAGGGAGAAGAGCTTGTGATATTTACAAGTAAGAAACAGTCAGGGGGCAGAAGCAGTGACACTAAGCAATAAAGGGACACATTCAAGCTTGCATCCTCAGTCAGAGAAAGCACCAGAGACACAGATCCATGCAGTGTCTGGCCAGTGTGTTAGGATCTCAACACAGAGCCTTTTCTGACAATCACATCCTGTACAGGACAAACAGACTCCCTTGCAGATGGCACCATGCAGGCATAAGTTTCCTGCCCAGGAACAGTTCTTAGACAGACATATATTAACTTCCAAAGGAAAAGCACTGCCAGGGTCATCTGTTTTTCATAGCTATCATACAGTTGGGGATAACATCTGAGGGTATTTAGTGTTTTTTCTAAACTCTCCAATCCATCTTTTACAAGAACTTTTAAGGTCAGCAAAGAGCAACACGTGCAGCAAACAGATTTACTGGACAGATTAGCTAAGTGATCTCATAAAGCAAACAAAGCATGCTGCTCTTTCAATCAGCATCTTTTTAAATCTTTTAACTAACACTGAAATATTTGCTTTGACACAAGAGTTTGCTGCAAGTGTTTTCATGGTAATTCCTGGCCTTTCAGCTGTGGGGACAATTTCAGCTAACTCCAGTGGACAGGATGGGCTTAAGGATATCTTCCCAGATAGCCTTCAGGCGATTTTTTGCACAGACTCCAAGAAGAGCTGCAGTACAGATAGGCATGAGGAAGAGGGTGGTCAGCAGCCTCAGCAGGCTGTGAGCCCCAGGATGATCTCTGGTGTTCAGGGCAAGGGGTGCAAATGTTCCTTCCCACTGGTAAGTCTATCCCCAAACTGAGATTAAAGACAGGAGATGCAGGATGGTGTTTCTCCCAGATTTTCCTGTACTCTGCCTGTAGCTGTAGCACAGCTCTCACTCAGCACAGTAGCTGGCAGTGGGCTCCAGCTGTGGGCCTGCAGCCTGTTCTCTGCAGGCCTCTTGGGACCCTGCAAAACCACTGCTCTTGGATGGCCCTCTGCCACAGACAGCAGGAAGACGTCAGGCCACGCGAGCAAAATCCTTTCTTCTAATCACTGACTGCCAGCTGACCCTACAATGAAAATTCTCATCCACCTTTCTAAATGGCTGAACTGCATCTACTTGTATTGTTCCTTCCAAAACCTCTAAAGCACAGCTAAATACAAATAACATCTGGAAGCTGGTTTGTGCAACTAATATGATTATATTTTATGCACATTTTATATTGCAAACTTCCTGTGGTCATGTTTTCACCTTTACCAAGAGGGTTTTGAACTTTTTTCCAAGTTTCTTTTGAACTCAATTTTTGCAACCACTTATTAGGACCTGTGACTTCTGCGTTCTATTGTTTTCACATTGTTCTCAAACTTATTTTGGCACTTGAGGATTACAGAAGGAAGAGGAAAACTGTGACTCCATTAAGATTAGAGGCTTGTGAATTTCCTTCTTTGCTGTCTCACTGTGCACCCACGACCCTCTGCTCTAAAGCAAGGGGTCATCTTTGCTGTAAGCAGACATACTGGCGGAGGAGCTTGATTACAACACAACAATAATAAGGCAACAATACAACACTTACTAAGTCCATGTAACATTAGAAGATAGTGCATAGATTTCCTATCATTGGCAAGAATTACAAGCAATTCTCCAAATTACAAATTTGGGCCACTTTGTATCCTGGGCTGCATCAAAAGAAGTGTGGCAAGCAGGTCTAAGGAGGTGATTCTCCCTCCCATGAGAGACCCCACCTGGAGCGCTGTGCAGAGTTCTGGTGTCCCCAACATAAGAAGGACATGGAACTGTTGGAGCAAGTCCAGGGGAGGGCCACCAAGTGCAGCATCTTCCCTACGAGGACAGGCTGAGGAACTTAGGGCTGTTCAGGCTGGAGAAGAGAAGGTTGTGTGGAGACCTCACAGCATCTTTCCAGTATCTGAAGGGGGCCTACCAGGAAGCCAGAGAGTGACTCCTCATCAGGAACTGCAGTGATATGACAAGGAATAAGGGGTGCAAACTGAAGGAGGGGAAGTTTAGGTTAGATATCAGGAAGAAATTCTTTACTGTGAGAATGGTGAGATACTGGGCAGGTTGCCCATGGACGTTGTGGATGCCCCAACCCTGACAGTGTTCAAAGGCAGGTTAGATGGAGCAAGGTCCATCTTTAAGGTCCATTCCAACCCCTAAACATTCTATGAAATACATAAATAACAGGCCTATAAATATTATGCATGTAATAGTACAACAACATAAATATTGGATCTATTTTGCAAAGTATTATGGATTCTATATTATATATCACTAAGACTTCTCTATACATATATAAAGATATACAAACCTGTGTACATCTATATAAAAAGATTATGGCATATGCTATAAAAGCAAAAATACTTGTTTGCTATAATAATAGAGAGAGCAAATATGTCCTTTAATAACATCTATGATGCAGAGTGGCACAAGAATAAGGATCCTCCTTAACAAGCCTTTGAGTGTTAATGATATAAATTGTCTCTGCTTCACCTTTGAGTGGTTTTATAGCTGCATGTCATCATGACATAAAACACCTCCAAATTTCTATCAGCATATTTCATACTAGAGTTACCTATATTCCCATTGGCTTCTGATGTGTAGTACTTGCTTTCTTTTTTATTCTGTTATTTTGAATAGGGTGAAAGAAACTCAGAATGAAAGGCCAGGGTCAAGTCACACAGGTACTAAATGTGCACTGCAGAGAGTATTTCCATTTTGCTGTCACAAGGCTGCTGCCAGTTAGCACAAAAGCACATTGCCCAAGCAGGCTTTACACAGGCAACCGTACAGCTCTCCCAGGTTCAAGCTGCAGTTCTGCGTGATGGGATCTTTCTCTTTGTAGGGTTATTCACACCCTTCACCTTTGGGCAGGATACTGAGAAGTGACATGCAGTAAGGGAAGAGTCAGGAAATGACACCAGACCCACCAAAAGCAAAAAGTGTCCTGACATATTTACCAGCCTGCGCAGAGCCACAGCGTCATCAAATGGGAGATGCTAATTGCTCTGAGTCTAACAAAGGAAGAACAAAGGAAGGAGCAGTCCCCACTTGGCTCCTCCATCATCCCATGGGGCTGCCCAGTGCTGGTCCCCAGAGACTTATGCCACTCACCCTGCCAGTCCCTGGGAAAGCACCCTGGGCCATGTGCAAGGGAGCACCCACCTGGCTGCAGTGGAATGCAGAGGCGTTTGGGGCTCCCAGGAAAAGGTGATACAGGGCAGGGCAAAACTCCCTTCACACATCTGTCACTGATGAAGCCAAATTAGGGGATTTCCTAAATCTTACCTTTCTTCCGGATTCTTCATTCTGATCTCTTTAATTTTACTGGGGATGAATGATCTGTGATTTAATTCTGACCTTCGCAGACAGTCCTGAATATTGTATTTATCTGAGATATAATCAAATATGGCAACCAACAGGACTCCCTGGTTCCCAAACAACTTTCTCTTCTTTATTTTTTTTGTTTTGTTGCCATTCATCATGTAAATAGTTTATTTGTGTTATTTTCTTGAAACAAGGATTTTTTTCTTTTATTCATCTCCAGACATGAGCTACCACATACTAAATAAATATTGAATCTTAAGGTGTTAAATGAGAAAAATCTCTTGTAGGCTTCATTATGAGATTTGCATAACTCCCACAGAATTCTAAATGTACTTTAAGAATTGAGTTTTAACTCTTGTTTTTAGCCTTCCTATTTAATTTGACTACTTATATAAAACAAAAATGAAACTTACAATGATTTCCAATTGAATATTTGAACCTTGCCATCATGCCAACATAGCTGTCTCAAATAAAGCTGAAGCAATAGGAGGAAATAGGAAAATAAACACAGACTTGAAGATGATTACACCTAGAGACAGGGATATGAAAAAAACCAGCAGCATTTTTCAGGAAGTTTTGCACTAAGAAGAGCTATTACAGACAAAATTAATTGCTCCTGGATGGAATGAAACAAGGATATTTCTGGTTTTGAGATCTACCATTATTTTCTACCAGGACTGTTAGTATCTTTAAAATACAAATAATTCTTGTTTCTCATCTGAGAAATATTTTATTTTACTTTTACTTTGCTCTCCTTTGTGGTTCCAAGAAAATAAAGTAATATGACAATGCATTTAATTGACTTATCATGTATGATATTTTCCATCAGTAAAAGAGACACCAAAAATAACCAAACCAAATTCCAGTCATTAATCATATTGTTTTCAGTCCTTTTATCTTACCATTTATATATTGTCTTAGATTTTGCTGAATTTTACAACAGACATGGTTTTTCATCTACCTGCTAATTTCACATTGAGAAATTTACTACAGTGACTATAGCAGCAGTTGTGTTTAATTAGAGCATTCATGTCAGCTGGAGAAGGCAGGACAGAAATTATTGGGTAAAGTTTCCATATAAAATGTCCCTGGTGGAGATAAGTGCAAATAACGAGAACCTCAATTCCCTGCTCTAATCCCCTCTTCCTAGGGTTGTTTACCACTGAGAAGGAACTCAGTGGTAAAACAAACAACTGTTTAACTGGGAAAACACCAGGAATACATCAGTCTGAGGATGTGCCAAAGGAAGCAGAGGATTTGGACTCTTTTCTGCCAGCCTCTGTTGGCTGCTGGTGTGGTCAGCAGGCTCTTGGGAGGAGTGGCTGTGCATAGTGTCATCAGGGGTGCAGAAAACACTGCATTACTGAAGGTGCTAAATCTGTGAGTTCTGGGAGTTACAAATCAAAATCTAGCCCATGACTCTCTGCATTAAGCTTTTTGTTGGTGCCTCGTATTGCATTCCAAAACTACATATTAACACTGGTTAAATTATCACTGGATCACACCTGGCATTGTATTAGAAAAATCTTTCAGCTTGTACTATTCACAACCTTATGAAATCAAAATGGATTTAATGTGCACACACAGGTAACCGTGTGTACGTATGGACGTTTATACAGAAAAGTGATTGCCAGGCATCCTGTTTGAAGAGATAAAAGGCTACATGTGTGAGTATGTATGCCCTTGAACACATTTATGTGTTTGTATATAATACAGTATATAATATGTTCACAAATACAAATGAAAGACATAACTATTTCAACATGTTAGGATTCGCACCACATTTTGTCTTTAGCTGACGATTTTTTTTGCAACTGAGCAGTGAGGAATGGTCACAGCACTGGTTGAAAAAAATCAAACCTACTTTAAATTTATTTTAAGTTGAGAATGTATCTAATAGAGCTTTGGAGAGATGGGGCTACTGAGGAGAGGACCAACATGAATAGAATGGTTAGAATATGAATAACAGGGAAGACTCATTAGAGGATAACACGAACACAAAAAACCTCTCCCTTGCTCAGGGGATGTAGTATCTCTCTCTGCAAGGAATGAGGTTCGCTGAATCCATGATACTGAGAGAGAAAGTTATCTCCCTGAAAATGAAGAGAAACGAAAGTACGATGAAAAAGGCTTTGATAAAAAAAGAAAAACCCTCTGTCCCCCAAAATATCATAACCCAAAACAATTTAATGTTTCAACAAGTATCGTATGTGTCCTGTTTGTCTAAGATTATTTGAGTTTTCATAAGGGATTTCATCCTTAGATGTTTCTGTTCAGATCCCTGAAAGTTTTACTTTCATGTATTTATTATTTACTAAACATGTATTAACTTGACAGAACTTGGTTTAGATTCAGACATAAACACCGTATGTAAATTCTTCAAATAAGAGTGAAGAAAGCATCCTTACTTATGACAGAAACAAGACTTACTCAGTTATGGACTACTTCTAATATCAGATAGCAAAAAAAATTAATGAATGAACACAGGGTACATTTTTTTCCCAAATCTGTAATTTCAGGGCTCTGTTTTGTCTTTGAACACAACATATGATTAATCACAGTGTAGGATTTACAAAATCCGCTTTTAGCCATAGGATATACTCAAAAAAGAGGAAGTAAAATGTGGCTTGTGCTAAACTTAGCAGCCTTGGCAATTAATGTAACTTCATTCATTGATTCAGTCAAGTGAAATAGTTTGCTAGATAAGTATACGAATTGTTCCTGCAATTTCGAATACTACTACATATCCAGCCAAATGGGCTTTAGGATAAAGAAGCCAGGGTGATTTCTTTGTAATCCCTTTAGTTGCTTTTTTATTTGTTCTTTCAGATTGCAGAGACTAAAGAATATCATACTTACCCAAACCCTTGGATTATTTCCATGCAGAAGATTTAACCTTAATGCTCTGTGTGTGTAATAAAATCAGATGGGTTCAAATTATCCTGGTACAGTGACGCATTCTTGATACTGTCTACTTATTTTAAGCATGCAGTTCTGGTAACTTATGCCCACTCTTTCTCTGCCAGCACATGATGGGGCTCAGGTTAACCTTTAATAAAGGGTGATATTATGGCAAGTCTTGCTTATCCTGGGAGAATGATGAGCAGGGGAGTGAGCTGGTCAAGCTCCCTTTCACCACTCTCAGGGTGTCTTAGTTAGTTTTTTATTTCAGCATCTGCTTCCAGATGTATTTCAATTAAAATTCAATGTGGAAGGGAACTTTGAATCCCACATCATATATTCTTCACCAAGGAGGAACCCAAATTCAATATCCATTGGGAACAGTTTCCTGACCAATGCAATCCCCTACCTTTTGTCTGCTCAGACCCCAGCGCCACTGGCCTCATCTTTCTCACGCCATCATTATGACCTTTAAGCGCCCTGATCAGAAAACCTCAAGGGAGATCTTTGATGAGACCACACTGAGGAAATGCACAGTCCCAATTGCTGCAACATTCCTCTCATCATTTTGGGATGTGTGTGTGTGTAAGGGATGAACTGAGTACCCAGGGCTTCAAAATTAATTTCATGTAGAATGGAGTATGAGCTTTTAAAGGAGGAGAGGGAACAGAAACCCGCTTAGTCCAACGAATGAAACTAGAAATAATGTTGAAGGAATATAGTTTTATTCTGTATAATACAAAGGATGACAATGTGAATGAAAACATTTTATGAATGTTTCTATGCACTGGAAGCAACACGTAAAATTATAATTAACTTTAAAACCTGTTTTTAGCAGAAGTAAGAAAAGACCCTCAAGTTGGAAGCAATCTCAGTCCTAAGAAAGACAAGCATCATATACTGAAAAGGCTATTCTACACTTTAGGTTACACTTTAGAGTGGTTTTTAAACTATTTTACAAAGCATTTCAGCATCAATGCTCATACTTCACTGAGAATGTGGGACTAGATAATTAAAAGGTTTGCTGGAAGTCACTTCAGGTGGGCAGTGGTTGAGATCTTGTGCAACTGCTTTATTGTGTCCCCTGTGGTGAAATTATGGTAATATTGACTATCATTACCTTCTGTTGTCCTATAACTTAATGTGCAAAGATACACTGCAAAATACATGAAATGGTTAGGATCACCTGTCCACAAGGCTGAGTAGTGAGTACTTCTGTGTAAGAATGAAATAAATGGCTTGCAGTACACACAGACTGATCTAGCAGATTAACAGTTACTCAAACTTACTTCTGATGCCAAAAGATTCAGAACAAGTCCAAATGCAAGAGCTGCTCAAGGGCACTACTAGTATCAGGTGCAAGATGAAGACAGTCATCATGTTCTCACACACTGGAATAAAAATATGTGGCAGGAAAGTCAGAAATAATGGCTAACTTTGCATCAAGTCTTCCAGTCTCAATGTACCTGAGCAATTCCGCCCTACCTTTGCAGAAATATAGGAACTAGAGGTCTTTTTTCCGATCTTGAATCCCTAATCCTTTTGTTTTCCCCTTCCCAATTACAAGGAGCTTTCAAGAGTAGTAATTAGCTAGAACTAAGAAATATTGGACTTTGAACTCCACTGCTGAAAAATTCTGTTTTCCCTGAACATTTTTATTCTTGCTCTTATTCATTTTCTTATATTGGAGCATGTGCTTTTTTTGAATTATGTAATTATACATAGTAATCCTTCACATAACACAGTTCTCTTCTTACCACTTCTTGTGCTAACATCTATATATGCTATTAAAGTGTTAATAATTAGGGATGTGGATCCTCACTATGCATATTAAGGCCATAAGCTTTCTTGTTAGATTCCATGTTTCTGATTAGCATTCATTTTATACCAGATAACAACTGTTTCCAAGGTTATCTGCTAAAAAGTTCCAGGCATGTCCTACAGTTGTTCATTTCTCATGAAGCTCACTAGAAAATGCACTGTTTTAAATAATTCAGAAGTGATCTCTTCCTCTGTTGCAGGGGTTTTGTTGTTTGTTCAGGGTTTTTTTAATATTACCTTATGGTACTGGACAAGGACACAGAGATCCACACTAGCCTCAGTAATTTCCCTCAGAAATTGTTCTGGTGTGTTTCAAAGACCTCCAAGATAAAGAGATGCAGCTCACCTTTGTACAAGTACATACCCTGAGGAATCATCACCTTGCTCTCTTCTGATCAAGAGCAACACAGAATCACAGAATGGTTTGGTTTGGAAGGGACCCTAATGATCATCTAATTCCAACGCCCCCCTGACCATGGGCCAGGGACACCTTCAACCAGACCAAGTTACTGAAAGACCCATGCAACCTGGCCTTGAACACTTCCAGGGATGGGGCATCCACAATTCCTCTGCGTAGCCTATTCCACCCTTGCAGTAAGCAAACATACTGATCTGTTCGATTGCATGGAGACAGATTAAAATTTGGGAACACTTGCTTGCTCAGGCTCTTTCCTGGATGGATTTCTCAGCTGAGACTTTTACGCAGCAGCACAAGTAAGTGTACAGATTTTTTGGGTCTGGTGAAAATACTGCTAGAATCAGCAAAGGGGTTCATTTCTCATGGAAGTTGTATGGAAATGTGCTACACATGGTTGGAAGGTGATGGCCATGTGGGTCCCCAAACTACCTTTAGTTGTGCTGTGCTGGGTACCTGCAGGCGGAGCAGAAAGGGCTGGTGGGGCTGCTGGCAGGACCTACTGGCCATCAAAGCCAGCCAGCACCACCATCCTCCCTGCCCACCTTCTCCCTCCCAGGGCTTGGTCCTGCATTGCTGCAGGGAGACCAGAGACAAGCATCCACTTTTGTCATTGGGTATTTAGTCTCTTCTGGGCAATGCTTGTAATATTCTGCTCTAAGATCTGGTGTTTAAACAAATATAAGCTAGATAACTGATTAAAGTGTTTAGGACATCTAATTTAATAAGTTACTAAATATTATCCAAGGCCCAAACCCAGGAAAAGAAGGTTTCTCTGCTTCTGAATGGAGCAGAGAAAATAACTTGCTATCTGAAAAAAGGTCAGAGCATCATGTAAGGAAAAAATAAGATGGTTTCTGGATATCATAAAATAGCTTACCAAAACAAATCAGAGGACTATGAGAAGCCTTAGAAATCTATCCCAAAACTTTCAATAATCAATAAATTCATGTATTAAATCTTCAGATTGTTGTCTCATTTACCATATGTGATCTGTGAAAAGGACAGAGACCTATAACCTCTCTTTTACTCAAGGCTACTTTCAGAACCCATGGACATCACCACCATCTGAAGAAATGCAGTAACCTAGTATATACTAGTATTTATAGCATTCTTCTTCTAAATATCCAAAGAAACAAGGTCACCCAAGATATTTCAGCATGTTAGCATTCAAACATCCTAAATGAAGTTAATCTGTTCTATAACTTCTTTGTCTTCTCAGGGTTGCATGAGAGAACAAAACGGTCCACTGTATCTTATGAAATATTTTATAATTCAAGAGTAACCATCCTTCTTAAAAATTCTCCTAAAACATTTACATCAAATTCAAGAGGTGAAATTGTCCTAGAACAGAACTTCAGGCTATAAAAATAAATCTACAGTATAATTATTTTGGGGAACAACTGGCAATTAGAAAAGACCAAATTCAAGGACAGCCAGGCACTTTGTGTCTTTGCTAAAAGTCAGAGGTATGATTTACTTTTTCTGTTTGATTAGGTCATCAGAAAAATAGCATAATTAGGAACAGTAATGAAAACTTTGACGTTCAGTAGATAACTTTCAGCCAACTTTCTCTCACAAAGAGGAAACATATGTGTCTTTCAGCAACCCATAACATAAAATATGTTTCCATGCCATATGCTATGTTTCCCCTTTGGATCCCATCATAGAATCTGAAACCTCTAAAATTTTATTTTTTTTCACCACTTGCTTCTTTGCATCAGTCATACTCACATTTTTTAATCATAAATTTGCATTTTGGACACAATTTTTTTGTCAGACATGACAGGGTCACAAAATCAATTCAAATGAGCTGTGCAAAATTAACAGATGAAGTGGTGTGTTAGGTTTGTTTTCACCACCATGATCATTAAGTACAAGGCTGGCTCATTATGGGAAGACAATGTTTAATCATCCTCCAAATTCTGCAGATGGATTTACGTCTGTGCATATCCCCTTCCGTGATGCTCAATAGCCAGGCACAGTCTGTTCCAACCGTCTGCAAACAGTACCCTGTTCAGCAGGCTGCTCTGGTTTAGCAAAGCTTTTCAGCATCTGAGTGGGTCATGTTGGTTTCAGAGGAGTTTAAGCTCATACTTAGAGCTAACAAACCTACACATTAAGACTGCGGAGATTGGCCTTGTGTAGGTGCACTGCTTTTGAGAGCTGGCGTACACCACGAGCTTGGAGGATTAACATCAAGACAAAACAATCTGACAACTACATCCTAAATAGCCAGTGCTGCTACTGCAAATGAAAGAGTGGGAAGAACAAAAAAATCCAAGAATCCCCAGAGATCTAAAAGCAAGAACAAATGTTGAATAACCATTTTCTTTACAAGATTAGAAGACATTCCAAGAATAATTAAAAATATATATTAGTCTATGCTTACCATTTCCTTGTCACATTCTTGGCAACAACTTCAGTTTAAGTTATGCTTAAGGGAATCTTATTTTGGTCTAATTTCTCCGCGTAATTATTTCCCTCCCAAAGGGATGACATGTAGGAGAGGCACTGCAGTGCTTTAAGGTTCTTTTCCTCAAACAAGACAAACCAGCAATGACACCCAGGATTTTGCCAGTGGGACTCTGTTCCAGCCTTGCCCTTCAGCTTCTTGGCTGAAGAAATTGTGAAAACCATAACCTGGCTTCTCACAAAGAGAAGTCTCAGTGATGCTAAGCGTATCACTGAAGCTACTTTTCTAAGCTTCTGCTTACGAGTATCAGATTTTAATGATGACTTTAGAGAACATGCACGACTCATTGGACTCATTACCTAGTATAATTCTATTGCTATTGGAGGTATACAGAGCATGGGGTTAATTTTCTTTATTTGACTATCTTATTTGTTTTTAAAAGATATATTTCTTCAAATAATTCAGGAAAAGTGTCACAATTAAGCTTATTTTCGCTCAGTCATTGTGTGCTTGACATTGATGAAACCTCTTGCACAGCTAAGAAGAAGGGCACGGCAGCTGCTTGGTGCAATGGCAGAAAGAGAACATCCAATATATGGCTACCACTGTCTAGAAAGAAGCAACCAGAAAATCCAAGCTGTCTGAAGGATAGAAAGCATATGACAACAACGAGGCAAGAGACTCGGGTTTTGTTTCAACCCTCAGGGGGAGTCTTCAGGAGAGTGGGCTTCTCAGGCCACTGAGGTCTAGGCAGTGCTCATATGATGTTTGGGCCATGCATCAGTCAACTGGTAGCTCAAATGCTTTATAGGGCAAAGCTATTTACTGAAAGCTAATGCTTTCTTATCAAAACATTAAGATAGGCCACTCTGTACATTCAGATAAAAGAGATAATAAAAGGTGAGGTAATAGTGCATGACGACAGGAAAAAATAATCAAATTTGGAAATACAGTGACTAAAAGCAGATGTTCTCCTGAGAACTCACACATACCTGATCCACTGAAGGATGGATCTGACTCACTGTGAAGAACAATGACTCAGCTGAAGTACTGCAAGGCCCTTTTACCGAATATTAACCAAAAAATAAAAATTGATTCATCTTCTTACCTGGAAAGGTTGTTACAGAAACTGGGCTATTGTTGTAGCTCACTGGGGTATGGAACACACTGTCACTGGTGGCAGTAAACAAAAAAAATATTGGCAGGTATGGGTAAAATATTAAAACCTTTTCCTAAATGAAAAATACACGAAAACTATTTAACAGAGGAGAGCAAATAAATTATATGTTTCTATTTATATGGTCTGAGGACAGCAGATATGGAACATCCAAATGTAAGCACAGAAATCCTACACAAATGACAGTAAAATGATCCAGCTTGAAACTGGCACTGTTAAGGAGACGTCTTATTCTCTAATCTTGCATAAACTTAGTGACAGAGCTATGGGGCAAAGCACCTTACTCCTCAAATTAGTGCTATAAAGTAACCAAGTTGTTCCTCTTCATTTTCCCTGATTTTTTTCAATATAATCTACCATGTATTAGAAAATTTAATAAGATTATTTTTTAACATTTTAACACAAAGTAACATGCTTTGGTGGTTTTTTCTACAAGGATAGATTTAAAAGAAATTATTCGAACTTCCTCCAGTTGAGCAATCTTCTAACAGCTTGCTGTCTTATATATTTCCCCATATTCTTTAGAAAGAGACATTTTATATCAGGTAATTTATTATTACATTTAGTTAATATGTTATTATTAATTAATATTACATTTAAATAATTCAAATTATTTAAATTTAAATTATTATTACGTGTTATAATTAGTACATTTAAATCAGGTTATAAAACTTAGCATGGCCTGCACCTCTGCTTATTCTGCATTTAAGAGACTTACAGATCCATAGTCATGCTCTAAACACAAATCAGCCAATACATAAATAATGATCCATTATTATTATATTATCATTAATAAATAATAGAAACAACAAAAATTTTTTTCTGAGTCAGAACTCCATAATTTGAATCCAAGACTGGAGTTTATTCTCTGATGGGAAGAGAACCAGTAATGATGGGATGGTGTGGGCCAGAATATGAGAGGTACTCATTTCATCTTGATAAATCCCTTTTTTCCCAGGGGAGTGTTGAAGCAGCAGAAGTGACTCGATGCAGGAAAGCCATAGGTTCATGTGAGTATCCCTGTGCTGTAGGTTCATCTTGTGGACATGCAGAAAAAGTATGACTGCAAGTCATATGGAAATAAACACACTCTTCCACTCCATCTCCCTTACGTCCCAGAGAAATGGCAGCCTTTTAAATAGACTTGAAAGGAGTTTTTTTCATGCTGAGAACAAATTAACAACAGTCAGACACTAGTTAATAATGCGGGCATTGAGAGAAAGGTCTTGTTATTCAGCTACAAATAAAAGTAGGGGACAGGCAACTTCTGTCTATTTCCAAGTAAATAGTGAGAAAAATACTGGGCACAGCACAAACTAGGAGCGGGAAAGAGGATTAATGTGATGTTTTCCAGCAAGATGGCTTTTTCCCCCAAGCTCTAGAAAAGCTACATTTAGAGTAACAATGATTTCTTTCAATTTCTAACAATGGTAAGAGAAGGTTTCCCAGCCAAGAATCCATTTCTTCCATCCTAGAGTGTGCTGAAGGATCATGCATTGCTTCCTGACATAGCAATCAGGGATTTGTTTTGCAAATCAAGCACCAGGTTATCACATAAGGGACAATAACCAGAGTTATTTCTGAACAACCACCATATTCAGTCATGGGATTTGGAGGCGTACCTCCTATTGTATCAAGGCAAGAGAGCGCTGCCAGCTCTATGACTGCTCCAGCTGGCAGCAGCCCTTGAGGGGCGGCAGAGGCAGAACTTGCTGTACTTCATGCACTGAGGTGCTGCTGGATTTTGCATACAAACCCAGAGTGTCAGGTGCTGCTAAAGGACTTAGAGGGTGAAGGTCAAATGAAGCTGCACGAGCGTGTGCCAAGGCCAAGTACCAGGTTATGTTAGGGGGCATGATTCAGCAGCACTAGGTATGAAAGCCAAATGCAGATCATTCCCAAAATGTTGAAAACCCACACAGAATCTCGTAATCAGGTGTTTTATAAGGTTAAATTTCAGTGAACTGTCAAAACTTTAAAAAGCAGCTGCATAGCCTGGTTCTAAGAGAAATCAAGTGATCACAACTGCACTGCTGTCTGGTTTGTACAAGCAAATGTCACACTTGAGTCTCAAATGGGCTTATTTCACAAGGATAAACAACAACTCTCTTCAGACAGCTTGTTCATTTCCTTCTTGGAGGAAATGGCAGGTCAAGTTTAAAGCTGTTCTAAATACAACAGTGCAGAAAAAGGCAAAGAAGTGAGGGGAGAAAGAACATTATGACTGTTTTCTTCCTGTTACATTTCTTTTCCGGGGCTATTACCAGTGTTAAATCTGCAGCGGCATCCAATGGTGTATCTCAGAAGAAATCCTCCTGCACGTTGTGGCTCTGGGACTGTCATGACAACCTGTCACCAAAATGCTGAGGGATCTGAAGGCAAGGTTTCCTTTCAAGCAGCCTTCAAGGTTCAGCCTTCCTACACTGTTCTGTATTGTCACCAGAGACACTGGGATCTGAATCCCTGCACTCATACAATTTAAAACAGGCATTGATAATTAATTTCCACCAAAGGTTCCAAACATCAGCACACTTATATTTAGCCTCTTCATCATAATGTTTTGACAGACCATATGATCTTTAGGCAGGCAAATAGCCATAATTCCTCCAACTTGGATGAACGGCCCTCATTTGCCCCAATGAACAATGCAGTGGGGCAGCTTCCTCCGCGTACCTTTTTCTGCCTCATGTGTGACTGATGCTGTCAGGCAGAGGAATGTTCCTCATGTACTCCATGTAAAATTAAAGGGCTTTTACAGAGGATTTCAGCTAACCTCCCACGCTAAGCTGAAAATTCTGAAATAAGCTCAACTTCTACAAATCAAGAAGCATCCAGATAGGGAACTCATTAAACAATCTGAATCTGAATCTGAATCTGAATCTGTATCTGAATCTGAATCTGAAATGGGTTGAGGAGGGCTTTTTTTCTTTTTTAATGATAAACAACTTCTATTGCATATTGCAAATCGACTGTCACAATAACAGATTGGGTTCCTCTTCAAGAAGCTTACTAGCTAGATGTAATAGAAGTAGACTGATTATTTCTGCATTTTGCAATTCTTTATGAGTTTTTAGCCCGGTACTTTGAGAGATTTGTCAATCTCTTTTGGAAAAACAATAGATGCTATTTGTAATATCACATTATGCTAACAATCAACACTGACTACTTTTCAAGAACAATTTTCTTCTCTAAAACATGAACTGGATTTTATAAATGTGGCCATTTTCTTCTTAAAAATGCAAAATTCCTGCTGTTTTCCAAGATTATATGCTCTAAGTCTTCCAAAGCATAATGACAGAATTGTTCCACCAGGATCCTGTAATGACTTAACATTATTTAATAATTTCCTGTCAATTTGGACTTGTCTGTAGCACAGGGAAAAAAGCTGCTTCCATTCAGGATGTCACTTCCATTTGTTTTGATGTGACTGATTTAAGATTATTAAATATGGAGGATAAATGTTCAGGGAGAAGATACACAGGAACAGATTTCGATCATTTTATTCATTGGAGTGTGCCCACTGACAATAAAGTACGTAAAGACAAAGCAGATCTTAGAGCAGGACCTGGACTGCTGTGTTCATTGAACACTCTCTCTCCATTGGACCT
Source organism: Picathartes gymnocephalus (assembly GCA_013390045.1). Lineage (NCBI taxonomy): Eukaryota > Metazoa > Chordata > Aves > Passeriformes > Picathartidae > Picathartes > Picathartes gymnocephalus. Next base: position 72,827 of record WEKY01027193.1, read on the forward strand.
TCATCAAATTTCACCTTCCAGCCTGTCTATGAGGGGGTTTTGGCTTACTGAGGCTGACAGTTAATAAATGAAAATAGATAGCAAAATTAATTTGCCACATTTGAAGCTCATTTGCAATAAAGCTCCAATTACTGAAACTTCATCTGTCCTGTGCATTTCTCTTTCTCCTCTTCAGCCCTAATAGACTCTAAGAGGGCTTCAAACTTTCCTGAAATCTTCACCCCTCTCTGTGTGAAGTGACTTACTCTAGATCCTTTGCATCAGATGCTATCACTTCTGCTCTCAAGACCTGGAGCTTGTGTTAGGTCTGACAAATGTCCAACAAAGTGTCATTTGGTGGCTATCAGTATAGGCAAAACACTAATAAGCAGTCAGGAAATGGGAATCAGGCACATTTAAACACAGAATATATCTCAGGAATTGGCTTGCATCCAGTCTAACTCTTCCTTCTTCCAAACTGATCTCCTCCCTCCTACTATGAAGTCTTTCTGCTCAGAGCTCCCAGGGTTTAGTTAACGGATGAAAAGCCCCTTCTAAAATCAGAAACTAAGTTCTCAGTCCAGCTGAGAGTCTTGTTTGGACACCCCAGATACATAATATATACTTGTTTACATCTTGGGTACACCATCTCCTTAGAGAAGCAGGAGATCCTTTCAAGGCTTCTTTTAAAAGAGGACTGCCAACACCTTCCCATGTTTACTGAAATATTTGTAGGCTTTCCAGTGTGGGTGGCAGCTCAATTGTGCCAGCTAGCAAGTCTTTTACAGAACTTGGCACCACTGCTACAAACATGCAGTGGTATGGAAGAAACACCAGTTAAATGTAATTCAGAAGCACTATATACACCGTACCACATTGTTTGTAAACAAGCATCAGCAGGTAGAAAGTTTGGTCTGGAAAAGTCATTCTGGGAAATTGGTCACCAGTGAGAAGACCTGGGGAGACATAATGTGAGTTTCTGAAGGTTTCTTATCTATAAATGGGGTCTTTTTCAGCTTGCAATATTTCTCCAGTTCACTAGAACTGGACCAGAGCTGTCATCCGTGCTCTCTTCACTTTCCTTAGCTGCTTTTATTCTCTGATTTCCTCCAGTTCCAGCCTTTCTGCCCTGTTTTTTCCCACCACAAGCCTGCTTGGCCACTTGGCTACTCTGCCACCATTTGCTCCCTCTGCGCTTGTTCCCTTGTCTTGACTCTTGTTGGACCCCAAGCTGGACTTCATCTCACCTGGCCTCTGTTGAAAGGTAAGAGTATGACCTGAACTAGTCATCCACACACCCTCTGTAAGCAATGGGGAGAGAGGCATTCCCAGAGCATGGGACAGCCCACTCTTAGAGAGACAAATCTACCCAGACTCTCAAATTAAAGGCAAATGCCATCTGCAGCAGTTATAGTTCTACTACCTCTAGCTCCACCACCTCCTAGCCCACTGCTACAAACCAACGAAAACCAGCATCAAGGGATACTCCCCTGGGAGTATCCTAGCCACTAAATTTCATAAACTTCCAGGAACTCCTTTTTCCTTGGCAAATTTGTTCAGAATTTCTTTGTAGTGATAATGGCACTGATGGGGAAAAGGAAGCAGAAAAAGGCAAATAAGCAATACAAATACCTTTACACAATCTAGAAAGGAAGCATTTTTATTGGATTTTACTAATATACTCCTTTCTTAGCTCTGCATTCATTGATACTTCTTATCCCTACATATAAATCTACACTTTATATCTTCATCATTTCATAGCTCAGCATTACAAGTTGTTTTTTTTTTTTTTTTCCTTTTTGACCTCTTGAGTCTCTTCTTTTCTGGTAGACATCACAAGCTCTACTGCAAAGAAATGGTTTTCTTAACACTTTGAGTATGATTAATCTGCACTTAACAGATATTCTCTCACTCCCCCTTCTCCAAAATATGAAGCATAATCTGCTTCCCCATCTACTTCCAGTCCTTTCACTTATATGCTTCACATGTTGATGCATTTAGAGCCAATGACACCTATCATATTCAGTCTGCTTTCAAAGGACCACCTTTATCCCACAGCTTTGCATTCAGTCTTCACATCTTTCTCATTACATCATTCTGTGGAGGCTGAAATTTCCCACACCCTCAGTCAGCAGTCTTACTGTGTCCAGTTTTGGGTGCCAGAAGGGAGTAAAGGAAATGATCAGGTGTCTGAAAAACATAACCTATGCGGAAATATGTATTAGCTATCCTATCTGAGAGAAGGGTGAAGGCAATTTGCGTCAGATTAGTGAAACAGGACTTTTACAATCAGCCCTCCACATCTACTATGGAAATGACAAGATGCAACAGACTTAAATTTCAGCAAGGAGCATGCAGGAAAATCAGAACAGATTGCCTGGGACGGCTGTGGTGATGCCATCACTGAGGGTGTCTAAGGAAAGATCAGAAGTTTGTCAGAAGCAAAGCAGGTGTATTTGATTCTGTGCCCACAGGACTTGCTAAGCACTCTCTTCAAGTCTATTCTATTTTATTACTCCATGACTCAAAGATAAACATCTGTTGCATAACTTCATTGTGCTTCTTCAAATATGTCTATACAAACCTCATTCATCATAATCCAGGAGAAAAAAGGACCAGTCCTTATCGTAATTTGTGCTCTCTTCTTCTACCCCTTCAGGCATATTAACTCCTACCATTTGGATCACCTTTCTCTTATCAGCTCACTGACTGTACTGGCCACATTAATAAACATAAAGTCCCCAGACCTGCACTGTACAGGACAAATGGCATTCAAGAAAGACAACCTAGCCTGCAGGACAGCAACAAAGGTATTCTTTGTATTTTTCTTTTTCATAGTCTCTTAACTTTTCCTTATCTAACATGGTGCCTTAGTTCAAATTTTTATTGATGCGTTATCGGTTCTGTGAGAGATTTGGAGGAATTTAGGGAAAAGTAATTACAATATTTTTCTATTTTTAGCTTTTTCTTTGAAAACACAATAGTAATGGCAGTGCTGTAGCTGTGAAGGACTCATGTGCCCTCACTCTTGTCCATTTTTTCCAGCTACCATCATCTGGCTCAACGTCAGACATTACGTCTCCCTGGAACTTCTGCTTGTTGCTAATTTTTTTTTTTTTCCCAAGCATAAACCAAAATGCTGCACAAAAATGGTGTTGAGAAGAAAAACACTGTAACTCATTTAAACCTTTTTACCCCGAGAACAGGACACAGACTTTTTTATGACATCTTTCATATTGATACAGGCAAAACAAACTCACAAATAGTGATCTTAACTGACATTTCTTATGTCACTAAAAGCTCCAGGACTCCTACCTCAAAATTTTGCAACAGCTGAGGCTTCTATGTTTGGTGAAGCTGTGACTTGTGAGATACAGTAACTAAATCATTCCTTAATTGCCTTGAATGTCAGAGGATGTAACAGAGCCTCCAACATTGCAGTGGAGTCCTGTAGACACCAGGCTGCTCATGGGTAATGGGGAGGTGGTCAGGAGCCTCAGGCACTGACTCTTTCTCCAAGAGAAGATCTCTGATCACAGTCCCAGTATGGGGCTTATCTTCCTTCTCATGGGACATGAGCCAAATCCATCTCGTCTCATCTAATCTTTTCCTACAGCTGATATCCAGCCTTCTGCTGTTACTAGTGTTTCTTCTATCCCATTTATCCTTTTGTAATAATGAGATGATCTGGAAGAAGGTGGCTTGGTCTGCCAACAAGCAATGCTTACTGGGATGAAATGTGGTTTATCTCCTTTCAATATTAGTCCATATTATTTACTGTAGTTTTCCTTGAGTTTTCCTTGTTTTCTTTTCACATCTGTCCCTCACATCTGACAGAGCAACTTAGAATAAGTGCAAACTATAAATGCTAAAGTGGTATTTTTACAGGATATATAAAATCATCAGTCCAGATTTATGTTTATGAAAGCCACCGGGAATAGGAAGAGAGCTGTTCTGGCACTAATGCACCTGATACTGTTGAACTACATGAAACAAAGTTTGTACAAATACAGATAATACCATCCCTAATGGGCATAAGCAATGGATTCCCCCCCTTCTTCTCACCTACTTCTTTTGTATGGTTTATGAACACACTGTGCATGTTTGTGTTCAAGTGAAGGAGGTTTACCACCCATTTTGCTTCTCAAAAGCTTACATTTCAGTATGTCAATAATGTGAGCTACATGGGCATTAAAAAGGGGATATGGGCACCCGAACAAAAGATGCCCTAACGCAATTTCAGTTCTGACCTGCAGCATATCCAGGCACAATCACACCTCTGGACATGTATGGGCACTACAAGAACCCAGCCAGGAGTGGCTGCACAGCACCAATCCACTCCATGGGACTTACCCTCCTCCAGATCGACAGACCTGCAGGAGTCAGCATGGAAGATCAGGACATGCTTGTAAAGCACCAACATCAGAAGACTGAGATCCATGGAACAGGATCTCATTTGCCTTATCTATTGACTACTTCACTGAAATATTCTGGTCTGAGACAGGGATACAAATTGGAAGATAATGGCTTTGAGCTTGCTGATATTTTGCCCAGTCTAGGACATAAATGGATTGGATTAATGTTACCCATAGAAAAATTGTTAAAAAGACGTTTCAGAGTAAATGTCAAGAAGGCAGAGATGAAAAACCAGAACTCTGAACAGGAATTAAAAGAGTGAAGGATGTTGATAGCACTGTTCAGGATGTCTGACCACTGGAAATAAAGAGCTGATGAGCAAATCAGGATGTATGAGAATAGCAACTGCAATATTTGAAAAGCTTCATCATTTGAAATAGCTGTTCACCAAACCTCAGCATGAATGGAAGGCTGAGGAAAGTTATTGTTTATTTTATTGCCTGTTGATGACACGTGTAAGAGATTGAGGACTTTCATATTTTCTATGTATATTTTAACCAACAAATGTTTGTGTACTGATAGAATCAGTTAAGTTCAACTGGAATTTGAACTTCAAATTTGATTTTTCACCATTCAATTCTCTATATGATTTTGCACAGCTAATGGCAGCAAGAGCAGCACAAAATTTTAAAAAATAACAAAAAAACCCCCCAAAAAACCCCAACAAAAACCAACAAAAACAAAAGCGAAACAAAAAAACCAAACCACAACACCAAAACCAAAAACAAACCCAAAAAACCAACAAACCAAACAAACACACCAAACCAAACCAAACCAAACCAAACCAAACCAAACCAAACCAAAAAAAAAACCACAAAAAAAGCCAAACAGACAACAGTGTCAGTCATGCGCAGAGAGCATACTACCATATACCACAGTGTTCAGTGAAGTTTGCTGGAAAGGAAATATGGTCTAGTTTTCTCACCAAATTAGAAAAATTTAAACATATCTTTGTTTACACGAAACACATAAGGGATTGAATATGCTGTGTGAATGAGATAAATATAGTCTGCTTGACTAATCCCTACCTGAACCTCATGTAAAGCCTCCTCATTTTTTTTTTACAGCTATTATATTCTTATGATTTTAAAAACTGCTGTTGTATTGCAGAGGGGTTTCTGTATAAAGATTAGAGCATTTTTAATGTTTGCCTTGGAAGTATTTTCTAAATTTGGATCGAGAAGGTAGTTTATTTCTTTCCAGAGAAAGAAATGGGACCATTGATGTTGATAGGGATGACCTGAGATCATCTTGTCCAACGCCATCCTGCTCAAAGCAGGGTCAGCTAAAGAAAGTTGACCATGCCCAGTATTTAGGTGTCAGATCATCTTATTCATCTCTCATTTGGGAAAAAAAAAATACTTCATGGTGGTACAGAATACCCACTAAGGGCTTCATTTTATTAAGAAAAAAAAAAAAAATGAAGGAAAAAAAAGAAAGAGGAATTGCATCCAGTCACTGCACTGACATGAAATCATGTATATTGATCTGACCAGAGGGCTCCAGAAGTCCTTGTATATCTTCTATCTGGATGTCATTGATTTGGGAACCAGACCTCCATAAATTAAAAGAGAGGAGGCTGCAATTTTGCAACTGGTACACTGGTTTCCATCTCTGAATACGTATTTTCTGCACCACTTTGTCATTCCAGTTCAATTAGAGAATAGATTCCAGTTAAATTAGAGAATAAATCTACCCACAACTATATGGCAAAACCCATTTCAAATTAAGGAAGGCATATAGTCTCCCCTGAAGGCCCTCACATAATTATTGTGGATTTCAATTACCAAACAATTCAAACAACTGTAGGGATCATTTTATAAGGGAACATTTAGAAGAGTATTTAGGGCTAGCTTGGACAAATATAGACTCAGTTATTTGTCCTTCAACCAATTCCACAAGAGAAAAATATTTAATGAGTCTGCTCTCATGGTTAGAATGAAGTATGTGCTCATGAGATTTCAGGACCGAATTTCAGGATCTAATCCTGTATTTTTTTCCCAAATATTCTCAATATAAGCAGTAAAAATACCTCCTGCTACATGAGTCTTCAAGAACGTATTTCCTAGGGAAAAGAAATGGTAGCAGCAAACAAATACTAATGACTTTGAGAAAAACAACATGGAAGTGGATTTTTAAAGGCTGATGACTAAAGATTATGAAAAATATTTGATGCACAACAGAACAAGCAAGTAAATATTTAAGTGGAGATTAAGATTAAAGTGTGGGGAGCTTTGCAATGGTTTTCCTGGCATGATTTTAAATTATCTGGCATTTCAACAGTACTAACATTGCCAGATTTTCTTCTGATGTTGGTGACTTAAGAAGAAATTTAACAAGACAGTGCTAACCTAGTAAGTATGACTGCAGTTTTAATGGCAGTGTAAGATAAAAATGACAGTGTTTTTACAAATTACATGAATTTCCAACCAGCACAACTTTATGAAAATGAATGAGAACTATTAGCAATTCATTTTAGTTTGTGCAATTTGAGGTTTAAGAGTAAAGAGCTGCTTAAAATATTTATGATGAAAAACAATATGAGCATCTACAGCATCTGATTGATACTGTGTGAATAACTGTGTTCAGAGACTGAAATACCAAAATTCTATCATGGACAATTCCTTTGCAAAGAAAACACAGGTTTCAGGTAATAAGCTTCTCTCAGTCTTCTTCTAAGACGTGCTTCATAATAAATGGCAACACTTCTGCCAAAACTAAACAACAGAAGTGAAATTCTGTTCACAACATGTGGAACGTGGAAGTGTTGAAGCCTAGTCAATGCCTTTTGTCTGACCTCTTCTTTTTGACTGCAGAGAATTACAAGCACAATGGAGACAGAATATACCGACTGAGCAGGCTAAAGGAAAAGTTTCTAATGCGTGTACAGAAATAGCCTGTATATATGGAAATAGCACCTACATACGTACATAAGCTTTATTCAGGTTTCCCACACCAGTGTTGACTTCATTAACTCCTACAACAGCCTTGCAAAATCTTTTTCCTTACAGGAACATAAACACTACTATGACTGTCCTATTATAAGCAGTGGTAGGCTGGTGTGCTTGTACCAGCCTAAAAGAAGCTGATGTGGCCTTTGAAATCTTCAACTCTAAAGAACCTAAAATCAATAATTAATTTAGGAAATGGCTATCTCAAGGAAAGGAAAAACTAATAAACAGTTATTAACTCTTAGAGGACCAGGGTCCTCCAGGCTGCCAGTAAAATCAGTGCTTTGGAAAATATTTACTGCCATCTACACTACACACTTACTCTCCAAGGGGTTACCTTAAGTATTATTAAGCAAAACTGACAAGTTGAATGATTGCAGCACTAACAAACAGGTTCTCCTTGGCAGACAGGAAGCCTTATAATTCATGCTAAGATGACATCTGCCATTTATAATTGCTTAAAAAAGACAAAGAAACTCTACTATAGTGCTGCAAAGTCAAGTGGTTTAATCTTTTACCCTGATATCCTACACTTTCAGCTTGAAAGCTATTTGCTTTTAATATATACAGAAAGTTCCAAGTCTAGAAATGACAAATATAGACCTTGGCAAGGTGACAGTGACATTTGGTGCTTGCTCTTTTGCTACCATTTGCTACATTTTTAGGCACAAAAAACTCTCAGGATGGAAACACTCAGTAGGAAATTATGTCTTTCAGCCAACCAAATGTTGTTCCAATGAGCACTGCCTTAGAATATTGGCAACATAGCCATGATCTAACAAGCTCTGACAATGCATGCAATATTGTCTTGTTACCCATTTGATGTCTGTTGACGAGAAATACTCACAAAAATAATTTGGCCTCAAGCCATTCTAGAAAAATGTAAGAGAGAGATACCTGGATATATCCATTTAAAATAAGTGTGTATAGGAAGTGGAAGAAAAGGAAAACTCTCTTTTAATATGCCCCGTGATGTCTATGTTCACACTAGCTTCAGAGGCCTCTGTAGTACAGGTGTGAGCTCACTTACACACAAATCAGAGAACCGTAAGTTGCTTTCTTTCCCACTCACATTGGCCATTAGGTACGAGCCCAGCTAGCACCTACAGCCCTCTGCATGTCGCCTTTACATCCCTGCCCTGTTCTCAGTGTCCAGATGTCTTAGGTGGAGAAGGATCCAAAAGAATGGTTCTGACATATTTTTTTGCCATGCACAGACCTTCCTCCAGCTGCTATATTGCCTACTGGCAGCACATTTATTCTGAAGGATCACAGCAGAGCACTTACCCTGGTTCTCTGTATGCTATAGAGATGATAAACTCATCTCTGATGAGTACATGATAAACTCATGCTACTTGTCCTACAGTGTTAGGAGCAGACATATACATATATTGTATGTACATATAAATTAGTATATGATAGAAGTGCATACTTAATACATAGTTCCATGCAGCTTTACTGAATAACTATGTGTTAAATGTATCGTTTCATCCTGGATTACTCTGTAGTTGCTTGACTGAAGTTCTCTCGGCATCTTTATCTGCTCTGTTATGCAAAGTTTCTTTGCCATTAAAAACCTTTCTATGGCTTACTCAGGAGCTCAGTGTGATCACATGCTGTGTGACAATGTAGGAAGGTCTCCATCAGGCAAAAGGTATGGAAGTCTGTTCGTGGCAAAACTTCCTTAAGGATAAAAAGTCTTGCCTGTTGGATTCTAACATTTTCAGGGACTCTTACTGAAGCGACCTTCACAACTATTTTGCTGTCTTCTTTGATAGGGGCTCTTCTGCTCCAAGAAAATTTGAAGTATGAATGAAAAATCTTGGCATTGACTGTCACTATGTATTATTATGTGCTTGCCTGTCTGAAAAAGATGGGCTGTAGAGAGAACTGGTGATGAAGTTACATTCTGAGATTGCTGAGATCTCCCAATGGAGGTTTAAGTTTGGGATCGTGTCTAGTTGACTGATAAACAGTCACCACAGAGCTGACTGCAACTATTTTGTTTTTATTCAATTCAGTCTTTGCTTTAGATAGAAAGTGTATTGGGTAATTTGCAAAAAGCAGGGGAACTCCTGCTTCCTATGACTGCAATTTTGTTTTGGAATTATCATAAAAAGCGGCCTCAGACAGATTTCTTCTCCAGGCTTTTTAATTAATGATAAGATCAGAAACCTGAACTTTCCTGTAGTTCCCACACAGATGTCAATTCGTTTCTATCCCTACTCACTTGCCTAGCAGCACTGGATGTGTGAGTGTGAGGGGGAGATCCACAGTTGCTGGAAGCTTGTACACAGCATGAATTCTCATAAAATAATAACAACAAATGAAAAATGCAATAAAAGACACGACATGGCTTTTACTAGCTCAATCTAATTTATAACCCAAAAGCTTCCTTTAATATAAAATTCCATCAGGTAAAGACATGGTTATACAGCTAATAGGAAATGCAATGAAAGGAAAAAGAATCCAGAGACAATCTCCTTGGAGGGCTCAAGAATCTTCAGAGCTCATGGGTCATCATTAGAAGTTCTACAATTGCTCAATGCCTCAATTTCTCCTGTGGGAAAATACATCAGTCATATTTTTCTTCTCCTTCTTGTTCTCTGCTTTACCTATTTTGCGCCATATGGTCTGACTTTTATTCAGAAGAGTGAATTGTGGTACTTACCACTGACTTTACAAAAACTACCTAGCAAACTCCTTATCAACCTAAGAGAGGGTTACTGTTTATCAGCTTTCTGAGGTGAGGGACTGCTTATTCCTATGGGTTTCAACAGTATTTAACAAAAAAGACCTCATTTTCACAGGTTCATTTTCTGTGATCAAACCACTATCAAACTTTTCACAGATTTTTACCCCAGGCATTCATTTTTTTGCCCAGTCTATAAATGTGATTAGCCCTTGAATATCACCTTCTACAGGGCAATTTTGACAATTTAGCTTAACAGATTAAATTTAGGGATCAGTTCTGTGGAGATGTAAATACCCAGCTGACTGGATGCACTCTAACGTAGGCATTAAAAACTGGAGGTAAGAGTATCTAGTCAAATTTACATGTCAGCAACACTTGCGTCTCCCCCCAAACCACTGTGCATTTTTTACACTGCTGCCAAAGCACCACGCTGCTGCTGGTTTAACACCAGCGGCTTGTGCGGCTCAGAGCTGCCTTCACTGACTTCAGCAGGCACAAAGGTGCCGTGGACTGCAACATTAAGGAATCTCTAACAGCGGGGGATTAACGGCAACTGTTAGCACTGGACGCTAAATATCTCGTTCACATTCACCGTTTTAGCATTACGACTTCCCTGGCAGTGAAATGTAAATTTTGGAACACTACCCAAAAGCAACATACTTTCTCTTTCTTCCTCTAAGTTGTTCCAAAGCAGTATTCATTATGTATTAAGTTATGATCCCCTTAATCGAAGGCTGAATAAGAATTAAACAGAAGCCCTAGCCTTAAGCTGTTGCATATGTGAACTCAGGAGAATGAAAAGAAACATTCTGAAGCAGAGAGGAATATCTTTACTCAGAGGCAAACATCGGTCTACCATTTTTGCTTTGGATTTCATAATGACCACTGTGGAACACAAGATCCTGCTCCCTAACTGCTTCTGCTATTCTCATGTCATAAATACTCTAAGCTGATGGAAGCAGATGTTCATTTTTACACAGAGGTCGCATATAGTTTCCTATATAGTGCTTCTCTGCAAGGCAAAATAATCTGATTTGTTATACAAACAGAATTGCAGTTCATTGCTGTTTTTGCCTGTCACATAACCAGAGCTCAGGTATATAAAAAGTTAAAGTTATCTGTCCAAGAAATAATTGGGATTAAGATCAGGATATAAATATGACCCTGTGACATCAACTAAGCTTTTGGAAGCTTTTTTGGAAGCCCTCGGAAAGTAGCAATGAATTTCAGGAAACATCATTACAAAGCGGGGTTGCAGAAAGATGAACAAAAGAAAACACTGTATTTCAAAGGCATTGACAATCCTTTTTCTTGGCAAGTTAGCTGCAGTAATCTCCAACCAAAAGCGCCTTGAATAATAAATGTGAAGAAATGGATGGTACACAGAGTACCATGTGTAGGGAAGGGGCAAAGATACAATTACCGATAACTACTCCGAGACTGTACAGGGTGCACAGCGCAGGCTATTCAGGAACTTCGCCACGACTCTGAGTTAGCACCAAAGTTTTGCTAGTAAACCACAACAACCACTGTTTTTATTAGGTTCAGCAATAGAAATGTATCACCTTGCCACACAGCATTACTGTAAAAAGCACTTAAAAATCAGGGATGTTGCTGCAGCCTGAGGCGGGGGTGGAATAGCTAGAATAAAGAACTGGAGCTATAGTAAAGAAGGCTGTAACACCCTCAGAGGATTCTTAACACACTGGTCAAGTTGACTGAGGAAGCAACACCCATTTAGCACCACGCAGACTTGTGACATCTGCAAGTCCTATGCTGGGAGCACAGTATCAGCACCTCCCTTCTCATCAGGGCACACGCACCTCAGCAGAAGAGTGGCCAAGCCAGCAGCTGGCCCAGCGGGGCCAGGCTGAGGGCAAAGGGATCTACACTCCTGCCAGGATTCCTGCTCACTGCACAGAGGCTCCATGTTCAGTGGCGCCAGAGCTGATGGTGCTCCTCTAACTCATTTCCCAGTGCAGGGAGGCCCTGTCTTCTCAGCCAACACATGGACATCTCTACCACAGGTTCTCCAGGTCTGCTCTTCACCCAGCCCCCCAAGGGGAACCCACACAGGTTTATCCTGCCACACTGCCAGATTCCTGAAAGCACTTGAAAATTTTCCAGCCTGTCTGAATTAGGAAACCTGAAGCATTTTCACTTTTACTTGTTGGACACATATGGGGGTTTTGATTTCTATGGAGAAAGCCAGATTCTCAGAAGCAAAAGTATTGAGAGTAAGTTGCAGAGTGAGATATTTCTCACCCATTAGTACATGAATCAAAACCTAAAGTATCCAGTCTCACATAAAATACTCAGTACACCATATCATATCATGATAGTGGTTTAATTAGGATAAGATTAATTAGGATCCAGTTGATTACCATACAGGAACAGACCCTTTTCAGTTGGCATGTGCTGATTAGGACAAAATTCACCAATTAAGTGACTGTTCTAATTAGAAGCTGAAAAAAGTTAGCCACCACAAACAAATGACCAGGAAGTGTGCCATTCTGGGGAAAAGTAATCAAAGACAGCCCAGTGATTTTTGTCAGTAATACTGCATTCTCAAAAGTTTCTGGCAAGCCAAAATCAATGTCTCACCTGGGGAAAAAAAAAAAAAAAAAGAAAAAAAAAATTTCCCACTCACTCTTTTCCAAAACAACTGCTAATTCTTTCAAAGTACTAAAGCCAACCTAACCTTGCAGCAGGGGATAGCTAAATACTCTCCAGCTCCATTTTTGAATATGATCGTGCTTCCCAAGGGAAGGAGATAGACATTGTCAATCTGTACTTCTGCAGTTCCCAAGACAGAGATGTGCCAGATCTAACAGCTTGCCATCAAAAGAACTGAATCCCAACGCACTTTTCCCCCCACCTCTTCTGCTCCTAATTGCCAGCTTCTGCTGTTTCTCTTTACAAGGCCCAGTGTTCACTTGACCTCACCGTAAGCTGGTTCCATTCATTATTTTTGGAGGAAACTAGCAGAACGAGGAAAAAGCAAATTAATAGTTTTCTTCCAGGCCAGGTAGTTTAACTGTCTCTCCATAAGGTCTGATAAGGGCTATAATAGAAGAAGCAGGGTTAGGAAGAGGGTCACAGAATGGGATTTCCCCTTTCAGCAGCAAACAGCTGTAAGACCATATGCCATCAAGTCTCTAGGAACACATTCAGTGTCCCTTCAGCCAATAGCTCTGTTCTTGCAGCAGTCACTACCTTCAAGTATTCCCACTGACCAGGGAACTGCTAACTACCTTTAATTGCTGGCAGAAGTTCAAGTGTCAGCAATTTCAGAGCCGAGGAGCAAGAACAGATACCTGAAACAGGTGCTGCAGACAGCTCTGCTCCCCAGTCCTGATGGGGGTGAATCTCTGCTAATTCAGATGCTCATGTGTGACGAAAGAGACTGGTGTTTTCGTTTGGGAAACACGCTGTATATTGTGGACTCAAGCACACAAAGACAGCTCTGGCATTCTGCACTCTCAGTACAGCCACTTCTTATTTCATGACTTGCTTGAAACAAGCAATTCGCAGCCAAGTTGTGCACAGTGGTAAAGCCTCATAAAAACGGCTTGAATCACAGTGTTTGGTGGCTTTATGGGGCCAGGGAAGATTCATGAGCCGAGTCCAGGGTTTATGCCACAAAAGCACTCAAAGGATAGACCTTGGGAAGAACCTGCTGTGGAGAGGAGTAAGTTGTGCCATCCACCTGCCTGCAGGTAGTGAAGCAAATGGCACTGACTCCAGTTATTTCTAAAGATCCTGGCACTCTTTATCAGGATGCCAGTAACAATCATTCATTTGTGTGCACCCACAGGCTTAGAGGTGTTCAAGGTGGGGTGCTCCTAATCATCTTCTTGCCAAATAAAATCAGCACTGAAAAATACCTGAGTGCAATGCATACATACGCCTATTTCAGGTGTCTCCATAGATTACAGAAGAACCCATTTTCATCTCAGATGAGGAAAAGAACAGATACTCAACCTAAAAAGATAACTGTGCAGCTTTTTCTTTTGCAGTTTAATTTGGAAGGTTCAATTAAGAAGTTATTGCTTTGCTATGTACCACAAACACTATTAAACATAAATACTCTAACAGAGACATTACACAACTTCCATTGAACAGCATTATTCCAATTGACTAGTCCATTAACAACGATGAAATTAAGCCTTATAACCAGTTACAACCAAGTAACAGTATTTAGATCACAATTAATTGGCTAAAGGTATGGGTAAAATTTTAAAGGGTCATTAAGAATACGGTTTCTAACCAGAAGGAAAAGTTCACTTGTTCATCTGGGAGCCAAACTCAAATGAAGCAAACTACGTGTTTTTTTAGGGAAAGATAATTCAAGAATAACTTCCCATAATGAAGACACAAAGTAAGGGCTGCCACACAGCAAAGTTTCACGAGATCCAAGAATGCCTTACATTTCACATTAAATAAGGCCAGATGCATTCTGAAATTTAAGATCCTTTTCTTCCAGGACAGATAAATAAATGTAATAGTCCACACTTCTCTTAATCAGGATGTGCATAATTAGAAAAGCACCTTTTTAGGATACATCCTAGAGAACCTTTTTAGCTTAATGATAGTGAATGATCATGACAACGGTTTAACGGGGATAGTATTAGCAAAAATTTCCCTTAATGGGATACATGCAGATTGTGTCAGGGGGTTAAGTGGTGTTTAACTAAGTGTGAAATTCCAAGTCCATGTCCCTTAATAAAGAAATTGTCAAATAATAATTAACAGAAGAAACTGAAATGAACTGTAATGAATAAAATCTGAAGCCTTGTGTTTATAGACAGCACTAGAGTAACGCACACAGACAAAAATGTAGTTCAGAAAAATAACTTTTTTTTCCTTCCTGAACAGATTGCTATTTTTCAATTCTTTTCATTAATTGAAGTAACTGAGAGACAGTTTTGCAAAATAATTTCATCTGCTAAAATGAAGCAGTTCATTGTGGAGGTTGCTTTCCTGCATGGGAATGACTTTACCTGGATACAGAGACCACAGGATGGATTGCTGATCTTTGGCTGGATGAGCATAACATAGTATCGCGTTTACACTGAGAAAAGCTGATGAATGAATGTCATTATCTGATCATGCTCTCCAATACTGGCTTAAGATGTAAAGTTCAGTGAATGCTCATCAGTAAACCACCCTCATGGTAAGAAATGAGCAAAGCTGCACTGTCGGGCAGGAGGCATTGTATTTTACACTTCAGTGGCAGGCATTTTACAGAAAACCTTTTCTAATATTAACTCAGAGGTTGTTGCTACCTCGTGACTGAGGTGAGGCTCCACACCAGGGAGAGCATGTCTTCCTCCTCTCCTCAACCCCTGCAGTCAGGAACACACAGGAGGAAGAGCAAAGCTACTTCCAGTCTCATCCCACCTGGCCACCGTCAGTTTAGGCCAGTCCGGAGGATGCCTCTAAACCAGGACATGCACTGAATAGGGAGCAAGCTGGAAACAAACTGTGAGTCCTTCATCAGTGTTAGTGAATCAACATCCTGCTTCAAGAACAGGACTCACAGGCAATACACAACTGAGCCCTT
Organism: Picathartes gymnocephalus; assembly: GCA_013390045.1. NCBI lineage: Eukaryota > Metazoa > Chordata > Aves > Passeriformes > Picathartidae > Picathartes > Picathartes gymnocephalus. Next base: position 88,434 of record WEKY01027193.1, read on the forward strand.
TCTACCAGATAATAAAATTTTTATATGACTTGGCATCTTTCAGACTTCTTTAATGGCTGCTTCAAATCAGGACAGCTTAATGAGGAATGACAAACACTTGATAGATGTCCTCATTAACAAAAATTTAGTACCTTCTTTCTACTGCAATATGTCTTGCTTTGTTATTTTGGAAAAAGCTGGCATTTAAAATTGTCTGCTGAGCTGAACACCCTAAAGTTTCACCATCAAACTGTCCAAATTAATATTATTGGGCTGTGCAAGGGCTAGCTTACAAAGTATGTGGTTCAAATACTTCTCAGCTGAAGCTAGCTGTTCAGCCTAACTACTCCCATCCAATTTAGAAGGGCTTCTATGTGATACAAGTAGTGGCATAGTATAATACAGCACCCATTCACACAGGTAAAAGCACACTTTTAGAGACTCAGTTGTGTATCTGCAAGGGTTTTGTGATGGTATGTCCCCCACCATCCAATCTCACCATTATTTCCCACAGCCCTGCTCCAGGGAGAGCCACCATGGCAGTCACACTGGCTGCACATGGTTGTGATGTTTGCATCTGGCTCAGAGTGGTTTCAAGGGAGACAGCTGACAACACAATAGCCAAGGGCTCATTGCAGCAATGGTGTTGGTCCATGTCTGACTCAAGCCAAATTAAAAAAAAATAAATTCTGTGATTGGTATGCAAAAAGGACTGACTCAGTCATCTTACTCCATAAATAGTGGGCAGTCCAGGGCCCACTAAGCTCTCCTGTAAGGCAGTGGGCTGCATGCCATGATCTCCCCTTGAGTAGGGGCAGCTCTCTAAGTTACACCTCAAGCTTGAGAGGATTCTTATCACGTCAAATACTTGGTAAGTCAATTTGAAATAATGGTGCTGGAACGCTGGAATCTTAGCTAAGTGGTAGAAAGAATTGATTGTGTACATCTAATCCTTTAGATATAAATCACTGACCAAGTCTGGGACTAAGTCTGGATCCGGCTTCACCTAAACTCCCCTCTGAGGACAAGTGTAGAACTCAAAGGAGTCCTTTAGAATTCAAAGGGGTCCCTTCTGAACTTCCTATCTCATTGGGAAGTTTCCCCTTACAGTTTTATCTGACCCTGTCCTCTGTGCAGTAAACAAACAAGTGTTTCAATTGAATCTAATTAAACCACCGTCATATTTACTATGAAACTTTGATAAATCATTGTTTTATATCAAAAGAAGTATCCCTACTTCCCTTGTATAAGTGAGGTGTGTCACTCCATCCATGAACAGCTTTTCACTAGTGTACCTACAATGTTCAAGGACAAACACCTTGGAACATTAGAGTGACTTGTAGTAGAGGCTAAATTGTACTCAGACATCTGTCATCAGATATTGCTTCTACTTAATTGAATGACTAAACATATCTATACAAGATCAGCACTTGGACAAATTACCTTTTAAACAAAAACCAACACAAATGTATGTACGTTGTTTTGTTATATTATGTTTTGGAGTGGTTTTGGGGGTGGTTTTTTGTTGGTTTTTTTTGGGTTTTTTTTTGGTTTTTTTTAAATTCCATGAGCCTCCTTTGATGAAGGATAATTTCTGGTTAAAAGTAAATAACGAGATTGCTAATGCTACTGAACAACACAAAAAGGGTTTGCTGCTTTTTTTTTCTTTAAGATTTTCCTGAATGAATATTGAAAGCAAGTTTTCTAGTTATATGACTCAGTTCTCATCATTAGTATAGTAAATGTCAATGTTATTTATTGATAGGGAATACAGAGACATTTGCTTGGATGGGTCCAAAAATGTAGACCCTTTACTATGAAATTCATTCTCATGGATAAGTTGGCAGGCTTATATCAATGCAAATAAAACACTGGCTGTTGTGCATCATTCCTATTTTTTATCCTTAGATGGATAAAAATAGGTGGATGAGGTAAAACTCTTTCATTTCAAATCCATCAAAGCCCAATTATTTTATATGGACTTCCTCATTCTATTAAAATATAATCAAATTATGCATAATGGTAAATGGTACGTAAACTATAAAATATATCTAATTGTCATAATGCATAATTGAATAAATTTTATAATGACATATCACCAATATTACACAGTTTCAAGATAAAAAAGTGATGCAATATTGCTGCTTTCATTCATTTGCTTTTTCTTACTTTTTGTTAAGAAGGAAGTTGTTTTCTTTACGCATTTCGTTCTGGTTTAGAACCTCAGAAATGACACTTGCTTTGTCTGATTGTCTCTTCAAACTGTACATCAGTGGAGTTATTTCTGATTTACCAAGTGGAAAACCAGGAGACACTATCTATGGAACTACTCCTCATGCAGCAGGAGACCTGGATGTGGCCCACTCATCACTGGGCATTCATTACTTGTCCTTCTGGGCTCTGGAACAGAGTGGAACAGTGGATTTGAGTTTGTGACAGCCCTAGATACCAAGATACTGAGATGTAGCGGGCAGTTGCAAAGACTAAAACCAATAGCTCTGGAGTTTGAAGCTCCCAGTGTTAGCTAGGATAGCAGACACCACAAAAGTGGGAGTTGATCCAGGGATGAAATGCATTTACCATATAAAAAGTACGAATTATGTCTGTGAAAAGTAATGTGGATAATAGAACATTATTGTGTACAAAAATAATTCACTGCAAACAAGCTTCTGAATCTGTATGAACCCAATTGTTCCTCCTCCTTGGTCTAAAAGAGATAAGAAAATTTCTTGGAATTCCTGTATGTGGAGCATCTTCTAGTGCATATGAATACTGTCAGACTGCTACAGTCATATACGTATGTCCACCAAACGAAATAAAACATCACACCAACAATCAGCTATGGCGTGACTGTACATTGCCACATTATTTTTCTAAGTGCAAACTGCAGCAAACAGTCAGGCCATCTGATTTTCAACTGTATCTTACAAGAGTGAGACTTCGTAAGCCTCCTGTAGGATAATTACAGTAGGTCACAATCAAACTATGAATAACCCTGTGGATTATTCAGGCATACAGTCTATTTTTCCATTACATTTCCATTGTAATGAGCTTCTCAAATGAAGCAAACATTGTCTAAGCATTGTCTATGCTTAGACATTTCTGAGGAATATCTTGAACATTTTCTGGATAGCATGAGGGAAAAAACCCATAAAATCACAAGGAGAGAAGAATGGTGGAAAGGCATGCACATCACAGCTGTGCAAACTCCAAAAGCTCGTAATCTACAAGGGTTCTCCTCCACGCTGGTAATCTTTGTTATGTGTTGGCTGAGTTGCTCAATCCTTGGATAAGCCAGCCCGGAGACTGCGCCTGTGGAGGCAGGAGCTGCTGGGGTGGCAGGGAAGGGATTGGTTCCGCAGACGACTTGCAAAGTCTGATTAAGCGATCTGCCACTGGTGAAGTCCTTCGGTGACCTGCTGGCTATTTCTGTGCCTAAGACATTTGTGAAACAGCCCCAGCATGTGACGCCCTTGCTGACGCATTCACACACCAACTGGGCAAGGTGGCCAGTGGCTTTTATCTTACAGCCAGGAAAAAAGCCTAAACACACCTATTTCCTCTTGTTTGCTTCTAATCCAAGGATTGCAAATGTCACATTAGATTGGAATGGGAGCTTCATAAACAAAAAAAAAAAAAAAGCAAAAACAGGGACAAAAAAACAAACAGAAAAAGAAAAGAAGAAAAACAAAATCAAAGAGATTTCAAACTAATTTTCAAATCCTTTGATTAATTTGAAATCTTTTCCTTCCCACAGCAAAACTGTCAGCCCATTTAAAAGAACCAAACTAGCTTCAAGCATTACACTCAAACTCTCTGCTTTTTCACTGCTTTCTTGTGTACTTTTAATGGAAACAGACTGACAAAAAAATAATGTATAGAATGCCGAGATGTTGATACTTCCATGAAGAAGATATTCTAAAACAGAGGTCAAACAATTCAGTTACTGACAACTTTTACTGGTACCACACCAAAAATCTGTCCTTTTATTCTCTTGCACAATGTGATTCTCTTGCACTGCAAACGATTCAATAGCCTGCACTGCTTCATCCTCACTTTGTGAAGTGTTTATCTGTTTTGGTATTAGAGTGGGGGGTTTTGTTAGGTGTATTTAAAACAGGATCTACACACACAGACTTAATTCTTTAATGAAGATTCACACACTTGAAAGTACTCACACAAACTTTTCCTTTGTAGAAAAAGAGAATGAATGCATTTCTTGAATGTTTTCAATTATATAATACATTATCACGATTCGCTAAAAAAAAAAAAAGTATGTCTGTATATCTGAGTAAGTCATTAGAATCCTCCCAGCAAAGATAAGCAGCAGGCTGATTTTCATTATTCAGAGTGTTCTTGTGCCTGGTACCTGTCTCTGAGCCTTAGCCAATTCAGCAATACTTATGTTTCCCAGTGCTAGGGCATCCTTATGACAATGACACCAGACGCACACGTTGACCACACTATACTGATATTATGAATGATGACCTTTCAGTTCTGGGTGCTCTGTTAGAGAGTGGCTACAGCTATAAAACACCTCCTTCCAAATAAGCTCCCCAGAAAAGGTAATTATTGCTCCTGCAAATTTCTGTACATCATCAGAACAGCAGAGCGACATGATAAAAACCAGTGCTACCCACAATGTCACTCAAACACCTGATCAACATGTAATCCACGGCACAATCCAATCAATTTTTCATACCACACCCTGAATAATTTATTAGATACACAGATTCCTTTAACAATCGCTTACGTGATTTGCACTCCTATTTTTCTGCACACCAATAGAAATTGTATTCAAGACAGTGAATGACTATCATATCTTTGGGTATCAACTGTAAGGCTCACAATCATGCTCAGCTTGAGTTTTAGGAAATTATTAATCCAATAGGTTCCTACAATAGTTTGGTATCCATTAATATCCACTTCATGTCACCTACTTCTTCACTACTGAGGACAGGTCTGAGGGTAGATCACTCAGAAAGAATGGTTAAAAAAATGAAAGAAGAGTTAGTTGCCAGGCTGTAAAAGGCTCAAATTGGTATTTCTAGCAATAACTTTAAAAAATATACGATCAATTTTTTATTCTTTCTCCTACGTAATGCCACAACTTTGTACTCACCACCTGTACAAGGAAATAACCACAACCTAAATTTCTGGTCTAGTTTCTAATGCATTGTTTATAGAAATTACCATCTTAGAATACTTTCAATCACACTGTGAACAGTGGCACAGCCAAGTCAGCCTGTCTTATGTAGAAAGAAACTGTATGACTTGAGTTTGCCCATATTTTCCCTTGTAAATGGGTTCCAGGTCTATGAGACCACAAGTAGCTGAAGGATATGGAGCTGGGGAAAAATTATGTTAATCCACTTCAGATAATATTAGCCTTCTGAAGAGCAAGCACCAAGTTTTTTAGGCTTCTCTATAGGTAGAGATGATACTTCCAAAAGGCATTTCATACCTATTTTGAAAAAATACCCTTTACAGTGGACATCTGACCATGAGGCAACAAATTCTTTAACTTACTGCATCATACAGAAGGAGACAGATACCAGAGTCTCAATATTTCTCCTTCATTCTGTCTTGTTTTTTTCAAAAATAACTTCCATTCCCAGGGTAGTTAAAAAACACAAACAAGTCAGTATCAGTGTTCTGCATGAGTTCAGAAAATCTTCTACAGAAAAATGGAATTAAACCCCTCTTTTCCCAGATATTCACTTTAACTGTGTTAATGTAGAAAGAGCATTGTAGCTTTTCCTTACAGATCAGGGATCAGTGGATGTTTGACAGAACTGAAAGCTGACTCTGAGACAATATCACAGGCATCCTCTCAGCATTTCATTTGCCCTAATGGCGACAGCTAATTGGGAGTCCTTAAGAAATGTAATGGTAAAGGCAGTCTGGTTTGTCAGGGGTGCCAGTTTTAGACAGTCCCTCCCATCTTACACATGGAGAGCACCTGCATCTGAGGCTGAACACTACAGCAGACTCCTTTAATGCACAGAGCCTGTCAACTGCGATTATGCTGGATTACACTGGTTGAAGCAAGAGTTACCTGAGAAATGACTCCTTATGCTACTTAAGATTAGATCAACTGATTGTACAGTAATAGAAGTAATTTTACAAGGAAAAAGAAGTCTGTATTTAGAGGATGAAGCAACCTTAAGAAAGATGCAGTACGCAATTATGAAAAGAAAGTCTTGTGCAGGCTTTATTATTTTATCAGGTAGATTAAGAGAAGTAATGAATGAAGGGAGCATGGCATATGATATTTGAATTTTAGTGAGGCATTTTGGAGTCTCTCAAAACAAATCTTTATTTTCTAGTTAATACAAATTACCATGGATATCAACATTATTACAAGGATTGAAAACTGGCTGAAAACATAAACAAGAGGTGATGATGAATGACAATGTAGTGGTGAGAATGTGTCTACCGAGGATCACAGGAATCAGAGTAAGGCATGGTTATTGCTAAGTGCCTCCATTAGGGGAAGGAAATACTTGCAGTAATGAAATTTCCACATAATGCAAAACAGAGATGAGTTGAGTAGCCAAGTGTTGATAATAAAGTAACACAAAGGGTCTATAACAATTAGGAACATGAACAGACTGATGGTGAATTATGATTTACTCAGGGGAAATGCAGAGCCATTCAGGAACAGGAATGTATTTTATGGCTTGTCTACATGTGAAAAGTTGCCCATACATCTTTACAGAACAACTACATTGGTAAATCTATCAGGATATGTCCCTTATGCAGCCATTCCAGTCTGGGATAAAAAGAATTCCTTTACTCTCAGGTCAAGTCACTTTTATTCCAGAAAATCAACTGCCAAGGGAAATTATGCTGGAGCAGCTGGATGCAGCTGTGCTGTGCACTGGGCTGAGTAAGGATGGGGCTGTGCATCAGCTCTGCCACCAACAGGATTCAGTCCCCCATGAAGCCCTGTAAGGGCTCTGTTGGGATCTGCGTTCCCCTTAGATACACTGGCAGGACTTCTTTCTTGAGAAAGCCCCTAAGACCCAGCAGGAGGAAAAGTCAGGAAGGCAAGGGCAATGGCAAGGGGCCTGCAAATGCCATAGGTGGTAGCTCAGACATGATTTTGCAATGCAGAATTGCAGCAAAACTGTGTTTAAGGGTACATGGGATTCACAGTAGGGGAAAGGAGAGTGGCCTGGTGCTCCCTGTGGTGTTCCCTTTATGTAACTACCTCGCATGGCTGTCCCAGCAAGGTGGCACTGAGCTTTGCTCACTGTCAGAAACACTCAGTGCAGCAGAGGGGCATTTGAAGAGTAGGGTGGAAAGCGCTGACTCACGAGGAAAGACCAGAGGAGTTAAACATGTAGCTGCCTAAAAGCAGGCTGAGTGGGGAACTCTGTAATACTTTATAAATATATGACTCTGGAGATGAATTTTCTCAGAGTGACACTAGAAATCATGGCATGCAGCTAAGAAAGGTAATTTAGAATAGGAGCCAGATAAAACTTCCTGACAAGGAACAACATTAGCCTTGGCAAACCCAAGGGAAGACGAAGAGATGAAAACTCAGCTAATATGTGAGAGACCATGTAATCTGATTTTCTGGGATTGAAGGGAAGGTGAATTCACAATAGGAACCACATCAAGTGGAAAGCTGAAATGTTTAATATTTGACTCTGACCCTGAAGAGGTCAAAGTTACAGTGATTGTCTTTAGTCTTATGCGGCTGTGCAGACACCAAGAGTTTGAGGATTCCCTGCAGCACAGGGAGTCCTGAGGACAGTCCTGCAGCCAAGCCTTATACAGAGGAGCATCATTGCCTCTGCCTTTCTCTATTTAATGATGAATTGTTAGTGTGGAGACAGTTCTACAGTGCTCAAACAAACTGAATAGGATAAAAGTTTAGACACTTGCTCTTATTTCTTAATTGAAAAGCCTGGCTGACCCTTGAGACAGTTGGTGCTGTCAGGAGATAAACCAGGAGCACAAAATCCTTCTGCCACTCCTTGGCCTTATAGGGGGCAGACACACGAAGTGGGGATGTCCTCTGCTATGACAGATGCAAAACTAGAGGATTACACCTACCTGGATGATAAAGGGGAACTTTGCTCAATTTGTCTTGCTAATATTCCATGCTGCAGCATGGAAACTGTTCTCAAAATAGGTTTCTAATTTCTGTACAGATTAAATGCAACCAAGCTACTTTACTTGCTGATAATTTATCTAATACCTCTTAGCTGTGCAGTCACATTCACCACAATGAGCTGGACAAGGGGATATCAGGTGTCCTGTGGAAATTCAGAGAATTACTAATAAAAGAGCAGCCTGCTTGGATTAAACATACATTAGTACTGCTCTTTCAGGCTGGCACCTCTAAATCCTTATTCTCTTGATGTCACTGCTACATCCTGCCCTGCCTGTCAGCATCCATCTCATGCTTGTTAAATTCCTGTGCCACATACTATCTTAGCTAAGCCAACTTAAGGAAAAAGGGCCAAGATACATTGTGAAGGATCAGGGTTCATGTCACCATGATGGAATGAAAGTCTAGACAAGCCTTTTCAAGGAACTAGCTGAAGTGTCACCTAAGGTTTAGCAGCAGGGAACACCAGGAAAATTTCCAGTCGAAAAAAACCCAGAGAAATAAAGATTTGTATGACATATCCAACTGATCCACGATCTTGTATGATGGAAGTTTTACTCTCTGGGCAGCAGTGAACCCTTTAGGATCACAGATAAGAACAGCATATACTTTGAAATTGTCCCAGGATTTTCTTACAAGGATTTCTACAAGGAAGAATGATCTTGCCTTTAAGTTTAAAACTTGCAAAATAAAAAACTTCTTGATTATTTCTAGGTATATCTGTATAAATGATAAGTAGAAATAGTTTTACTTCAAAGCCCTTACTGTGAACTTACACAACTGCAACTGGGCTCAGAAAAAAGTTGCAAATAATTCAGGAAATTCAAGGCATGTGAGAGTCTCCATGTTATTTTGTATGTCAGAAAATGAGGAGCATCCCCAAGAGGAAAGTACATATCTCAGTATCTCAAGTATATGCTTTTCTTGTCCCTGCCATTGAGAAATATAAACAGAAGAAGAAAACCCAAACAGTCAGATACTTCTGCTTTGCTCTGCAGAATGGATGCATCCAAAGTGCTCAAAGGAGGTTGAGAGACCACTGAAACACTTGGCCAAGCCCTTCCTGCCCAGCTCCTCTTGGTGGAAACCTCCACAGCTGGTGCAGAGGACAGAAACAGCAGGTAGCACTAAAAGCCCAAGAGCATCTTATGCAAGTCACAAAAGGACTTCAAAGGAGGTGACAGGAAATTCTGCTTTGTTTGTTTGTTTGCTTGAGTTTCTTTTTGTTAAAAGCATAAATATTGTTACTTATTTGTTGCTCCCCTACTATGTCTATGATGAAAAGGTTCTGTTTAGTCTGTATGTTACTTTTTGCAAGAAATTATTGACATTAGCTTGGTTTAGTGTGAATGAAGTAGCTAGAGATGCTTCTAAGTCCCCTTCCTGGGTAGGGCAAGGCAGATATAGGTAGAAAGGAGATGTGAGGTATAATTATCTAGCACTTATAGACAGCTGTCCATATTGTCTTTTAATTCTATTTTGGTCTGTTTTATCCTATTTATTCAGCATTTCAGAAAACGAGCAAAAACATTCTCTTAGAAAACATTTATTCTTGTTTATTAGGAAACAGTGATTATTTCAAGTAAAGATGGCGCTATTAGTGATTTAAAGAAAGGTGAGTACTGGTGACCAAAACCTGCCTCTAGAGTAATGCCTGAAAGATATGGTGGTCTGGTGATAACTACTGTTTGCTGTAAGCTTGTCTGTTTAGGGAATAATAAAATAAATATTAGAGGGTCAGACATGTGGCTAGTAGCTAGCACATGCCATGAACAGATGCTTGGTAGTAAAGACTGGCAGTTCATTCATTTTGAATTAAACTGTAAATCAAGGAACTATGGATGTGTGGGAGGAGTGGATTAAAAATTTAACAAAAAAGCTTTTGATTTCTTAATTCCATGCTCTGTCACATCTCTCCATCTGTGCAAAATGAGTGGGTGTTGCAGAAAAAAACCTGAAAGGGTGGGATGTTAAAATGGTTTACACTGAGGTTCCTGTGCAGTGTGGCTGACTTCTACGTTTCCCAAACAGCACCATTCCAGAACACCTCTGCTTTTCTACAGAATCAAGACAGACATATTTTTCACTAGTCAGGCAAAAAGCGATTTGAATAGCTGGACTGAAAATGGAATTAAAGGCCTTATCATGCTTGAAAAATGCCAATTACTTTAAAGGAAGTTTTTCTACTTAGTGAGCACTAGTTTGAACAGTAACAGAAAGCGACACCTGATATATTCTGCCAGTTTGTATTGAGAGAAAGAATCTTAGGCAAAACAAAATCTACCCTTTGAGAACCAACATACATGTGTCTGAAAGAAAAGTAACAAATGATTCCAAGATTTTATTGTAATTTTACTCCAGCGATGGAGCTTGCTATTCCTAAGCTCCAAGTGTTGATTCCTACACATTTTAAAAAGTCGTGAAAGGGAGGCTGGTCCTTAGAAGTGCTCTCTGACAATGAAGTACATTGCCCAGAAACTGAAAAAGTTAGCTGGAAAGTTAATATATTTACCAGTTAAAGGAATAGTTTTAAGTGCAAACTCCTGAAATAACATCATGTAATTCACATACCTCCCTAAGTTGCTGGATCTGTTACTTATTTTGAATTGTCTGTATATTCAAGCACAGAGACACTCATCTGAAAGTGTGAAGTAGTTCATCCCTAATTATAGCTAGTCTCTGTGCAGGGAGAGACCACAGGGAAACTCCTCTCAGCTTTGAACACAGCATGCTTAGATGCACAGGGACTCACAGCAGCACACACACACTGGCTACAGCAACAAAAGCAGAGTCTGGAAGGCAACAGGTTCCCCTATGCAGCTCTGCTTCTGTCATGAACAGCCTCCATGTCCTGAACAGCAGCCCATCTGAATGAAAAAAGAGAGGAGTAAAAATCACTGGAGTATTGTAAGAGTGCAGAGCCAAACCAAACTGGCACATAAATTCTTCCCTTCCTACACAGGGATCAAAGTAGGAAAGATTGGTTGAAGTGTCTTCTCTCACTTCAGAGCATGTGTATATCCCTTTTAATAAAGAAAGGTACTATTAATCATGATCTCCCACTCTCTCCTAGGTCAGATAATTCAAAATTCCCATCTGGCTGGTGCTTGGGAAGTTTTATTACAGGCATTTCATATTTCTGGTGTCTCATTATCTCTGGAGGAGTTTCTTACACTATTGGCAGCCATTCCAGCTTGTCCCTGACTGCGAGACTACTCACAACATCAAGGAGGGTGAAAAATAAAATAAAAACCCACTCAGCAGAAGCAAATGATGATAACTGGAAGAAGCCTACACTGAGAATGGGAAAAGAAAGAGTCATTTGAGATGTGGGCTGTGTGTGGGAAAGTCTCCTGCCTGAGAACCTAACTGGCTGGCCAGAAAGTGGGAAACTGCAAGAGGGTATCTCCAAGACAAATACAGGAATAATCAAATGAGAGAGCCCTTTCATCAAAAGGGAAAATAAACCATAAACACAGGTGGTAATTCCATCCCTTCTCCCCCTCTCTCTTTTCTCCACCCTCAATGTTGAAAATGCTATCTTAACCCCGCAGATAGAGCCCCACAGCCTCTCCTGTGAGCTGGATCCAAAGCCTTCAGGACCCAGTGATTTCAAAGGGCTTTAATAGGCTCAGTGGGGTCTTGGATATGATGGCTCTGCTTCATGGGAAAATCCTTTCCAGTCTCATGAGCTATCAGAAAAAAAGGAAGAAAGAAGCCTAAGACCCTGCCCATCCTTTTTTCCTGCCATCTGACAGAGGGACCAAACACACAGGTCCCTTTAGTCCTGACTGTACAGACCAAGATCTGTGGGGACAAACCCAAATTTGGTTTTGCACAAAAATTGTCCAACTGTGCAAACCACAGAAAGACAAAATGGCTGAGGTGGGAAGGAACCTCTGGAGAGGATCCGGTGCAACCCACCTACTCAAGCTGGGGCAGTTGTCCAGGAACATGTCCAGATGGATTTTGAGTATCTCCAAGGATGGAGACTACACAACCTCCCTGTGCAAACTCTTGGTCAGCTACACAGTCAAAAAGTGTTTCCTGTGTTTCACTGTGTGCCCATTGCCTCTAGTCCTGGAAGTGTGCACAAAATCCATCCAAGAACCTTGAAGAAACTTGAATACTGAGAATTTAAGCACTGACATGCTTGTTCCTAATCTAGTTAATTTAAAGACAGTCTGAGTTTGCATTTAACCCATTTTATTCCTACACAAATCTAAGGTCCAAAAGGTAATCTGTGGGTATTTTTGTTCCCTTAAGCAGTAAATCAGGTTAAAAATATACTTTTCTGGTCATTGTTGTACTAGTGCAGTATTGCAGGTAAGTGCCCCCCAAAGTTTCCTTTCAGCTGCAGTTGTGTTGCAGTCAGAGAGGCATAGCCAAAAATATAATATAATAACATTACGTATAAGAAGACTCCTAATATATCCATATAGTATAACTCTGAGGCTGTGGCTTTGTCAACTACATCTTTGACGATAACATAATACCTTTAAAAGTGATTTTTTTGCATTTATACTTCATTCATTAATTTGTTTTCCATTATCTTAGCAGTTTTAGGCTTGCTGTATCTTGTTATTCTAATATTCTAAATAGGATCAGGCACAGAGTACTTACATTTTAATTAAAAAATATTGCAATAAACTGGAGCTTATTATTGGGAAGAAAAAGAGGGGAAGAGGAAAAGCAGGTTACTACTATTTAATTCAATGCCACTAATCACCTTTATTTTTTTTACTGTGGCTTTTCTACAAACAATTTACTGTGTAAAAGTATTTTTTTGTCATGCAAATCATTCTGAGCTAATATTGTACAAATTTATTCTTGAAAGACTTCAATTGCTTTTCGGAATAATAATAAGCTTTAAGTGGTTTATATCTGCAATGGTTTTTCCAAGCTTGGAAATCACTGAAAGGAGAAACAATGCATTGAAAAAGTTCTGTTCAGCAAGATCACAAAACAGGTCTAATTCTCATCACTTTCTGCCACTATGGCAGCATTAAGGATTCCTACCTATCTGCTCCCAGGCCCTGTGAGGCTGCCTTATCAGGGGGATGTCAGGTAAAACTGTCTTGATGTAAATGCAAATCTCTTTCTCCGTGTCTGTAAATTCCTAGTAAGATCCATTCAGTGAAATGGAAAGAAGATGGATATCCGAGTGTAGCACTTCTGAATGCTTCTGTTCCAAAGAAGAAAATGGACATAAAATTGGTAGAAGTAGGACACGTCGGGCCTGAATGACAGGAGGAGGCAAACACTTATCAAAAAGACCTGGAGTAGCTATGAGGTCCCTCCACGGCCCCAGGTCTAAGAGGCAGTAACCTTTCAGTCCAGAGGAGTTCTAGCTCAGCAGCTGCAAGAGCAGGGAGACTTGCCTTTCCCCAAGACCCAAGTTTCTCAGGTGTGCATCAGTCTTGTGCACTGTGAAACATGAGCCACCACACTGCCACTGGAACCTGAGCTGTAAGGTTTACAATAAACAAGCAAGCTAAGGACATTTAGACCAGTCCTGTATTATCACCACACTGACACAGCAAACGAGAGGGTAAGCAACTATCTCAGCTCACCAAAGGTTGCTTCAGGAGACAGGAAAATGTGAGGTTAACACTGGAAAGAAAACAAAGTTCCCAAACCTCTCAAACTTCTAAAATGATTAACCAGAGAAAAATGACTCAAAGAAACTCAGTGGATATCAGATAATATTTGTTTCAGTTCTTTCTGGGTACACTTTCCATTATTCCCACATGAAACCTGAAATGATGTCCCTCAGATCCTGTCTCAGCAGCTGTACAGTGTTCCCTTTGCTCAGGGTTACTCAGAAGAAGCCTGGAACCCACCGGTGTAAGAACTGTCCAGTTGTTAACGGTTGTAATTCCATGGTCAAGCCTATTTCAGTAGAAAATTAAACCTATCTAAAGGAGCAGACAAGCCCCACTCAGCATATGGGATGCAAGACATATACCAGAACTTAAACACATCTGGTAACATCAGTATCATATTTTCTGCTCACATCCAGGTTGAGAACAGACTTCTTATTTTTTTCCAATTCATTACATCAACTTGCAAGTCAACCATAAGCTCTTCCAGAAAATGTAAGATGAATTTAAAAAGAAAATGACAACATGGTTTAAAGAAAATGGATTAGTCTTCTGACTTCTGTGAATTTGGGCCATGCATTTAAGTTTCTTCCCGCAAACAAGACAGTTAGAATATCACTTAAAAATTACAGCAGAGGTTTTAACTTATTATCAACTTTGTATCACTTGTTTCTGAGCTTTTCACATTGAATATCATCAGGTTTGCAAACAACTTGGAAGATGTGGCAACTTTGTATGGAGCACAACTTCTGGATTACTCTCAACTCCCCTTATGAGTGTCCAGATTCTTTGGTTCATTCCTTGAAAGTGCAATACGAAGGAGCTCCCTGGATCTGTGTGTGGATTACAGATGTACTCTTAAAAATGGTTTTGTTGTGAGAAGCAGTTCAGTGCCCAGAGAAAACTAGTGCTTCCATAACTGCAAAGTAGGCAAGGGAGTACAATCTGCCACTCCAGGTTGGCACTACACAATGCAATTTATGTATTTCAAAAGCATCACCTCAGCAAACAGTGCCAATCATTTAAAGGTCAAGTTAAGGGGATTTAAGTAAAAAGCTTGGACACTTCACATGGAGGAATTCTTCAGGGTCAGATTCGATGGAGCTTTGAGCAACATGGTCTAGTGAAAGGTATTCCTGCTCATGGCATAGGGGGTAGAACTAGATGACCTTTAAGGTCCCTTCCAACCCAAACCATTCTATGATTCTATGATTTTATGATTCTGTGATTCTGCGAAATATTAACTGAGAGCATGTGCAGGATTAAAAGCACAACCACGAGAAACTTATGTGTAATTTTATGTAATGGATGCAATTTCATATACAGTAATAATAGCTGAATTATCCAGAGGCCAATTATACATCTCAGTGGTCATTTGCATTTGCAGCAACTATGCCTACAACATAATCATAGTAATTAGCCCTGCTATTGTCCCCTATTTAGCTGGAAAGCTAGGTTCACAGCTTTTTTTTTTAAAACTACCTACATGGAAATCAAGACTTTATTTATCCATCTATCATAACTATATAGCATCTGATACTACAGTTCACACTAAGACAAGTGTAATATTTGACTTGTCTGCCATGATATATCGCAAGAAAAGCCTGGAAAGTTTTTAACAGAATTTACAGAATTTCTCATTTCCATTGAATCTGAAAGATGTATTTAAAAGATGAATGACCATTTTTAATACATTTCTACTGAAACACTGTTAAAAACTATTAAAGTAACATCTGAAAGAGCTCTGAGAGTTTGCATTTCCCATTTTTCCTTTCAAATGTTTTGGCTAAGTCTGATGTTACTATAGCACTTAAGTCATTGTAAGGTTTCATTAATGAATGTTTTAATATTCATTAAAGAATACAGCTAGCTGTAAAGAATTCTGGTGAACATGAATAATAGCAACATAGAAAATTTATCAGTTAATTTCTTTGCCCTACACTTTTTCTCCTCTATTACCTAAAGCTTTGGGTCCTCTGAAACTCTCCTGTTGCATATGTTGCATATATCTCTCATGGTAGGAAGGAGACTGGCCAAAAATGTAAGTCTGCATTTGGTGAAATATCTGGTGTGGTGGCATCAGAAGATGCTACACTTCATTAAATGCTTTCCACAGAGACTGAGTCAGGTCCAGATTTTCTAGCTTTATCTGTAAAAGCCTGGAAGAAGGAGACTTTCAACCTTTTTAATGCCAAGGCTTAGAGATGGCTGGAGGAAGGTCAAAATATTCAGCCTCCATTAGCTGCCAAAGGCACTGTGGTTATGAGGTGATCCCACACAGGTCCTTTGGGCCATGAAGTAAAAAAAATAGGGGAAAAAACCCCACTTTTGCATTGGCCCAGCTCCTAACATGCAGACAAAGCTGTTGGCCCTTTGGACCTCGCTTCTGTGACCTTCCAGCCTGGGGCTGCAGGTGAGGAAGGAATGGCCTTCACTTCTCTGACCTAGGCTAACTGGAATCAGTCCCCAGCTGGGTAAAATACTGACTAGTGATAGCTCACTTATTTTGCAACTCTAATTGCTTCCATGCCTGCCTCAAAATACATCTAAATGAAACTCAAATCTAATGACTTCATGTCCTTGTTATCATGAACCTCAAGCAATGACAAAATGATGAATAGCTGCATGTTGCAATGCAAACTTTTATTACAAATAAATTTCACAAGAATACCCTAGTGCATTCTATTATTTTTATATTGCCTGTTTTAACTCTGCTTTAAAATGGTTCTCATGAATCTGCAAAAAGACCATTTATACAGTTATCTTAAAGGAGTCACATATACTTTGAGCAGAAACTGGGAAATGAATTATAAGAACATGTGTGTATTTAGTTTGATAAGGTTTAAAAAATATACTTGGGTTGTAGACCTTTTATAAATGTATATTGGATTGCTTTTTTCCTAATAAAAAATATTCTTCCAAGCTGGATTGCAGTCATCAGTGGGATACAAAGAGAATACGAGCACATTTGCAAAGCAGGCTGGAAGGTGGCTAAAGGGAGACAGAGAAGACTTGACAGACCTCTGGTTTAGCAAGAGAACTGAGTTGATATTTACTGAAGAGATCCTTCAGTTATGACTAGAGGAGTGTGTGGCACTTAGAAATACTGAAAATTGCATTTGTTTTATGGAGATTATGCAATTACTGTCTTAAAACATATCTTTCATTTTTACCGCATTATTTACTAGGCTGGCGGTAAACTCTGAAATCTCTGTGTGGATTATATTAAAAACTTGCAAACTTTGCTGTAAATCACATCTTGCTAGTGGTGAAGAGTGATATTTATCCCATCTAGAAAGTCTCTGAAGTCGTCTGTAAAGAAAACCCACTGTCAGAAAGAGGCTGGATGGCTTCAGCCTGCAATGAAATGCCTCCAGCCAGGTACTGCAGTATGTGCCTCTGCCCCAAAAGGGTGACTGACAGTGCTGGGATTCAGGGACCAGGCCACCCCACTCTCACGGGGAGCTTGGCACCTCCTCAATGTCAGGCAGAGGAGAAGGCTGGCTGACAGCTGGCTGACAGCATGCAGGCTTCTCTGAGCCCGTGCGGCAAACAGCGCTCATTTAAGTAAATCATTAGGGTTATAACATAATGTAAATCATGTTATCAAGGAAACTGCCTAACTAAGCAAAACTCTGGGGATTAATATTGGTACAGCATCTTTGCCCACACTGAGTGCCCCAGGAAGGAACCCAAAGACTCCCCACGATAAACTGGAGAGCTGCTGCAAGTCTAAGGACTCCCTGGGCCAGGTATTTGCTTAAGTGTTGGTGTTCTAGGCATCCTCGGCAGGAAACTTACCTTTTTTGCCCCTAAAATAAATGCTTCCGGTTTGCTACATCAATCCCAAAGCTGAAATGAGAATTTCTACCTGCATTTGTGTTGAATATGTTGTTTCCTCAATACAGACATGAATGTATTTCTATATTAAATATTTATACATTCTAAACTTATAAACATTTAGAAATATTATATATGGATTTATACATTAGATACATATGTCTATATATAGGTATTAATATGGATGTATATTATTTTCATACTACCTCCCTGACAAGAAAAAAGGTATTGAATATATTGCCAGGATTTTTCTAATCTCTGACAGTATGTATACCTGACAGGCTGCATGTCTCCCTGCATCACAGCCTTTGAAGACTCTGCAGTTCTTTGGGCATCACACAAATACAAGGATTGTGAGCTTGGGCAAGAGTTGGCAACGTTGCAGCAATGATGCTATTTTTTTCTTATTTTAGCTAAGATTTCTCCTCAGCTGGTTGGGGTTTTTTTATCCCCAAAGCTTCTAATGTAAAATATTTTCAAGTCTAATTACTTCAGATTGTGACCTGTCGTATCAAGAATTTATTTACATATGAAGCAGACATTAATATACCTGCTTAAGAGGAAGAACCTATCACTGCTTCTTCAAAGCCAAAAGGCAACTTAAATTCCTTGCTGAAGATGTACACATAGGTCACAGCTCAAAGACTGTCAGGCTCAGAGTGTGTTTTTACATACATTTTATTATTATTTGGTACTTAGGCAGCTTAAAGTATTTTAAAACAGGGCAAGAGGCCGGCGTTCCTGCAAGCCTATCGTCTTATTGCTACACTTTTCAAAGCAGAGCTCTTTTCTGGGATTGTTTTTGGACTATTGCACATTTACAGCTGCTGGGTGGGCTGTTACTAGCTGGCAGAGTGGGATCCGCTGGATCTGTTCACTCTCCGTATCAGCAGTGGGACTTAAAATGTCTCTCTCCGAAAAGGGTGACAGATTTCAATAAGAATACACTTGTACTGGGTGAGAGAAGGGATAGAGAGGGAGTGGGGAAATCCCGCGTCTGGAGGACGTGTGTGTGCCCGCCGCTCCTCCAGAGGGAAGCCGCAGCCATCAGCAACGCTCTCAGGCTGTCAAGGCAGAGCGCCTAATGCGTTCTGCCACAACTGGGTTGGCGTTGTCATTACTCTTTTATGCGTGGCATCCTCCCTCCTGCCCCCGCACTGGCACTGGCTTGTTTGGGTGTGCTGCAGCATCGCCTCGCTCAGAGGGGACCGACAGGCGCCCCAGATCACGGCAGGGCTGGCCAGTGGCGCTGCGGAACCCGCTGCACAGGGCAGAGCCTCCAGCTGGATGCCTCCAGCATCCACTGTGTGCTCCCCAGCTACAGCAGCCTGCTTGTAAAGGCAAACTTGGGCTGGGTTTGGAAACGGCCTCAAACAGCTCAGCAGATCTGTGCTTGAGAGACTGGGGCTTTGCATGAATAGCAGACACCAATGAATGAGGGCAACTGCATTTAAAAATGGGCTTAGGATGGTATTTGAATCTGCCTAATAATACCTGGTATGTGTACCTAATAATAATAATCTAACACTGTGCAATTTATAAAGCCTTTTTCTGAGTCAGTTTGACTGTGAAAGATCTTTTTGAAGACAATTAAATGTCATGGAAAATGCACAGCACTACCTTCCTTGGTGTCAAAACAATCACAGAATCATAGAGCAGTTTGGGTTGGAAGAAACTTTAGAGACCATCTAATTCCAGCCCCCTGCCATGGGCAGGGACTCCTTCCACTAAACCACGCTGTTCAAAGCCTCATCCAACCTGGCCTTGAACACAGTTCGCCGAGTTTCAACTCTGATGTCACTTAGATATTTATACAATTCCTTCAAACTCACATAATGTCAGAGGGTCAACCACATGCAGATCTTACACAAGTTCTTGTGAAGATGTCCTGCAGGCTTTCTCACAATGCTGCTGTTCCCAATTTTAGATGCACATCTCCAGCACATGCTCTTTTTAAGCAAGTATTTCTCAAATTCCTACTGGAAGTTTGATGTAAAGTACTGTGAACTGATTAAAAATGTCATGCAGTTGTTTTAAAATTGTATGACGTTGCCAGAGGAATAGCTGCATGATGAGATAGCAACTTCCTTCACGCAAAAGTAAAAACGATCAAGGAATTACTTGTTCTGAGTAGAAGGTACTCAGAGAAATTAGTGAGATTATCTCCTGCATATAAAGACAGCCAGAAAGGTCAGACTGTTCATGGAATTCCATGATGGAGACAGATCACATAAGGATCCTTCTGAGGACTCCTGTCACCCTCAAACATTCAACCCAATCCTTCCTCTATACCAGGGGAAACTCTAGAAACCAGAAGACTGGATAAACTATGACTATCTATTGATCTGATAGAGATGATGTAGAGAGAGGAGGAAAATAAATTAGACAAGAGGCAGGGAAAATAAATTAGACAAGAGACATTTACAAGATATGAAGGACAAGTTATGTAAAGAATAAATTCAGCATACATTTGGGAGGAAAAATCAAAAGGGTATGGCAACTCTTGGAGAAAGACAAAAAGAAGATGACTTGCACTGGAGGAAAGACAAGAACCTGGACCAATGGAGGACAATACAATCTGAAGAAAGAAAGGAAAAAATGAAGCATCAGGAGATAGGTTAAAAAGGAAAAGAGAAAAAAAGAGGAAAAATACGGAAACCTATACAGACAAATCCCTGGTACTCAGAGTATGCTTCTGTGGCTCCTCGGTGAATACAACTGCTTTCTCAGTGCGCGCTAGACTTAATTTGCCGTGAATGATAGTTTTCAGAAGAACTTTAGAATTCAATATGTACTGTGAAATGTTCCCTGCTCAGCCACTCCTGTAGAGTGGGGAAATGGCAGGAAATCATTTTGAACAACAGCGAGTGTTATTTTGAGGGAGACATAATGGCTTGTTTTGTTTGACATCCCAAACAGATATAACTGTGACAAAAGCATTTAAATGCTAATCTGTCATTTACAGCGGGTAAACAAAACTAACGTGCATAAAATCTGTGGTGCTTGTGAGAGAGTGCCCCAGAAGCCTGAAATACTGCTTAATTCATAGAAGACAGGCATCTTGGCAGGCACAATTTATACCCAAAATATATGAATGTTGAGAGCAAATTTTAGGTGCTCAAACCTTTCTTTCCTGGTGGTGGATTTGGGTCATACAGTTTGAGTCTCAGAAAGGAGTGATTTTTCATTTGCAGTGTATTTTTCAGAGATGGAAATATGCAGGCAGATATTTTCCAGGAGCAGTCAACAGCTGCACAGTCCAATCAAAATGCACCCCACATGTGCAAATTCAAGAGATACAGAGAGATCCTAAATTCATCACAAGGTGGCTCTGGGTGAGTCAGGAAGAATTGCGTTGCCTTGAACACAGGCCAGCCTGTTTCCTAAGACACTGCCTTGAGCAATTGAGAAAAGCTTGGAGAATATGTCTTCAATCACAGTGATTGCCACCAGCCTCCAAGGTGTGATACACAACCAGAGGTCACCAGGAATGATGCTTCTGTCAAAAGACTCACCCCACTGCAGTGATGGAAAGAAAAGGTGCTCTGGGATGAGCATCCTTAGGTCAGCAATTCTAGTGCCAGCTTCCAGCCATACCACACAGAGAAGCAGGTCTAGATCCTCAGACACTGCCTTTACTAACAAAAGGAATCGACCTGAGTTTTGTGTTAGTATCCCAGGTTTTGTGTCTGCTGCAAGGAGTCCTCTATGAATTTTTAGGTGAGTAAAAAAAAGGCAAGAGTAATTTATTGCAGTGTATCAAAAATACTTTCAAGACCTTAGAGAAGATTTACGCCAATTTCTCTCAGGGTTGTCATGGTGTGTGGATACACAAGCAAAGAGGGAAAACCCCCAGACTGTGTTGTACGCAAATCGACCTTGAGAAGGAAATTCACAATTTAATATTCACCTAGTAGTTTAAAATTTTCTTTAAAACTCTCCTAGTCTCACTAACCTTCTTGCCTTTCACCTATAAAGCTTCTTAATTATTCTGTTTTGCCCAAGTTTGTGATTAGCTTTACTGTAGCTAGGTTTGCTTGCTTTTTTTTTTTTTTTTTAAAAATATATATTCTTTTCTTTCTATTATGCTTGCTTGTATGTGGAAGTCTTCAATACATGCAAAGGCAAATTATGAAAAGTCTCTACACTGGACAAAATATGATCTGTGACTTATCTCAAGCAGGCAAAAATGACAGCAACAGAAAGAAACTCAGTCACCTGTTTCTCCTCCTTGTAACATGGTGTGATTTATCTCCTTATTATCTACTCACGTGGCTTTTGTCACGCAAGTCTCTTAGCTCCTGATAGTTGCTGAGTAACTTGTACAGAAACCATACTTTCACAGAAATAGAAAAACATTTTAATTTCCAGTTGATGATTGTCTGAAAAAAACCCAACAAGCAAGCAAACAAACAAAAAATCTAGTGCAGTTAAAAGGGTACTCTGTAATGATCTGTTTGGATCTGACCTTGACATGGTCAGGCACTCTGGCAGAAGTGTTTCTAGTTCTAGACCTTTACTTGTTAACTTTCTTTTTTTTCTTTTTTCTTTTGCCTTTTTCCTATACACTCTTATGCAATACAGGAAAAACCTATGTGTGCTCTTTGTATGGAGAACTGCACTTTCCTGTGATATTGACATGTCCTGTTTGACAAACGGACATCCCTGGAGTATAAATGTGAAACTTCTGTAGAGCTGGCAATTTTCCCAAGTCCCTCAAAGGGATGGTCATTTGCTCGGTGTGGTACTTAGGTGCTGGTTTAGGAGATGTCACCTTCTGCACATCCCTTGTCCAGTACTTGCTCTTTGCTCTGTGCTGGAAAGGGAAGAAGGGAAGGCTATGCCTGTCCTACACACAGCCTGTGTCAAAATGCCCACTCCAAACATCTGCCTAGAAATCTGAGATCACAGTTGACAAGTTCAGAACCAAATCATCTTCCACTTTTCTTGAGACATGTATCCCCAGGAGCAAGCATAACCATTCAATTAAAAATAATCACCAAAGTCTGATGTTCTTTGTGCTATTCTACTTGTGGGTTTTATGCTACTTATTTGAAGGCACTGACTGGACAAAAATCAGCAGAAACTTTATTTTCCAAGAAAATTTCCAGCTCAGTTTCAAGCACACAGCTTAAAGGTATTCTAGAACTGTCTTAAAAATATAATGTCAAATAAGGAAGCCAAACAGAATTCAATTTTATGTTTTGAGAGCCTGAAAATTCACTAGTCTGTTTCAAATTGTTCAGTTATGCTTGGGTGGGTTTTGACATTGCTCTTTCAGCCGACAAACATAATCTCATAGTGTGTCTAAGCCTCTCCACACAGATCTTA
The DNA here is from genome assembly GCA_013390045.1 of Picathartes gymnocephalus. NCBI lineage: Eukaryota > Metazoa > Chordata > Aves > Passeriformes > Picathartidae > Picathartes > Picathartes gymnocephalus. Next base: position 111,315 of record WEKY01027193.1, read on the forward strand.
CAAGCTTTGCTCTGTTGTCAATATCCTGCCTTGAGTTTCATGACCTAGGTTCAGTGAATACTTCAGGACATCCAGCACATGGCATCAGACATCTTGATGACACCAAACCTTGCACACTGCTGTTTAATGACCTCTTGTATTATTTTTGTCTGTTGACTTTCTAAACCCATCAAAGCAGATTACAGCCACTTACAGTGTTCATGTCTTCTGAGTCCTCTGCTCAGCTTAATACAGCAAGGAAATCACCTTATCTGTCAGATATTCACTGTACCCCAAAATCTCTCTAAAATACATCATAATCCTTCAGCTGGACTAAGAAAGGATCTCTTCTGAAAGATAATTGCACAGTCTGTTTTAAACATCTTTTTCATTCTTATGTACAAAAAGGACCAGGTTTCACTCATTCTATTTTGTGAGCAGTTCACTGATGCCAATGGTGTAAGATATGAATGCAAACAGCAGGCTACCACTTCTGGTTATAAAGTTCTTCTAAAATTACTTGAAAGTGATACAACCTAATAATGTACAGAAACTGAGTCCAGGCACTATAGGTTACACATATTTGTCAGCCATAATTCTTGATAGTCTTGCATGCATATATCTGAGATAAAATTTGCTGTGATAAATACAATTGTGTTTGTCTTGCTTTAGACAGCCACTTCTCTTTTAATTGAAAAGACAATTACAGCAGGATTTCCTGAGACTTGTTCCTGCACTCCCATGCTCTGTTGTTGCCCATTCTCATGTGAAGAAAAGTTAACAGGAATAAATACATATGTTAAGGTGGTAGCAAATTCAATGTTTTACCATTGCCAAGTATCATTTCACAATATGTGATTGGGACTGACTGGGACAAGGGGAAAATACAAGAAATAATTTTTTCGGCCCTTTTTGCCTGGACATATCTTTGCTCTGTATGCATAATCTGTAACAACCAATTTATACTCATGAAGAAAAACTGAAGCTAAGGAAAATGAAAACTGCTACTTTAAGTAGCAGCTGATATTCTGCTTTAGCAAAGGGGTTACAGTGAGCAGTATATTTAGTTGTTTTGTTTTCTCCTCAGAGAAAGATCACATGCTGTATTTATGCAGGAAAATTTACTGCCACCTGACTAAAATTAGATAGCCCACACTTATGCTTTGAGTTTATGTCATTATCTTGGGAATGGTGTGGGAGTTTAAATCTATAATCTCTGCATACACATGGAAAGGCTGAGGACTATTCTGAATAAACGCAACAGCCTTGGAAATTCAGGCCTCAGCGTTTGAATCATTTTTTTTAATGAACTCTTTTAAAGCATAGGCGCTGGAAAGCAAAAGTGGAGGGGAGAGGAAGGACAGGTAACCAAGCATACCATGTGGGTACTTAATGTATCTGGCAGCCTGCTGTTTTACCACTCTGGAGCCTTGTAATAGTATTAGCTGACACAGACGTGTGACTGTGCTTATCAGACGTCACTGCAGGGCTAAGAGACATGCTGTGGTGGCAAGCCCCACCACTCCAGTTTACATCTCACACTGCAGCTCTGAGTGGGAGCTGCTTCAGCTCCTGCTACTCAGACCTTCAGAAGGCCAGCTACTTAACAGATAAAAAAACACTGCCAAGTGTAACAAGTCTTGATAATTTTTTTATTTTCTTGGATTTCTGTTGACAACTTTTGCTTCACTATGTTGACAATTTTTTTTTTTTTTTT